>CAUYON010191815.1:0-17667 GCA_963573935.1 Arctocebus calabarensis
CTTCATATGAAAGCTATAAATTAGCTTCATAGTAGGACTGAGTACATTGGATACTTTTTCTTCCATTCTTGAGATACTTTGCTAAGAAGAATATGTTCCAGCTCCATCCATGTAAACATGAAAGTTTCCATCTTTCTTTAAGGCTGCATAGTATTCCATGGTATACATGTACCACAATGTTTAATCCATTCATGGGTCGATGGGCCCTTTGGGTTTCTTCAATGACTTAGCAATTATGAATTGGTTTGCAATGAACATTCTGGTACAGATGTCTTTGTTATAATGTGATTTTTGATCTTCTGGGTATATACTTAGTAAAGGAATTATAGGATCGAATGGCAGGTCTATTTTTAGATCTCTAAGTATTCTTGAAACATCATTCCAAAAGGAACATATTAGTGTGCATTCCCACCCGCACTTTTTTATATGATTGTTGGCTCTGTAGTGTTACAAGTTTGCCCAAGTTAAAGGGAAAAATATACAGAGCAGGAGGAGTCAATTCTACTAAAATCATTGTGAGAGCCTCTGGCTGTCTGTTCCCTCTGCAGCCAGGAGACATGGCCGAGGACAACGCTTTCAACAGAGCATGTCTGTTGGTTGAAAGGCAGGGGAGGGATGGAAGGTGGGAATAGGTCCAAGTGAAAATGACACAGACCCCACCACTTTACTGAGATTTGGGAGTTTATCTTAGATAGGCACTTTCCTAGTTCATCTCTGACATTGGTTAGTTTTCAGCGTTCCAAAATGACTTAAGTTGTTTTGCCAATACTATTGCTTAAGAAAAAAGAACTATTTCATGGAGATTCTTGTTCCACTATTCTGGAAGTCAATGTACCTTACTTACATTTTGAAAAATATTTGGGGTGAATATTACATCATGTCAGTCTAATAGTTTCTGATGAAATGTCTGTTGTCATTTCCACTTTTGTTCATTTGTGCGTAATGTGACTTTTTATATATGGGCTTTTAAAATTTTCTTTTTATCCTTTATTTCAGTCTAATTATTGTTATTTGTGTCAGAGTATGTGTGTGTATGTGTGTATTTCCTTGTTTATCCAGCTCATTGTTTCTTGTACTTGTATCATGAACTTGTAGGGTTTTTTGTTTTTGTTTTTTTTTTTTTTTTTTTTTGATAAAGAGCCTCAATCTTTCAACCTGGAGAGAGTGCTATGGCATCACAGCTCATAGCAACATCCAATTCCTTGGCTGAAGCAAGTCTCTTGCCTCTGCCTCCCAAGCATCTGGGATTATAGGTGCCCGCCATAACGCCCGGCCATTTTTTGGTTGCAGCCATCATTGTTGTTTGGTGGGCCTGGGCTGGATTTGAATCCGCCAGCTCAGGTGTACGTGGCTAGCGCCTTAGCCTGTTGAGCCATAGGCACTGAGCCGTTTTTTTTTTTTTTTAATCAAATTTGAAGTTTCTCTTGAATATTTAGTTTTTTTTCTGTTCTCCAACCTTCTATTTTTTGGACTCAAGTGAAATATATTTAGTTAGCCTACTATATAGTTCACAATCACCACATTCATTTATTTTTTTGGTCTTTTCTACATTTCTTTCTGGATAGTTCTTATTGATAAGTCCTTGAATTGAACCATATTTTCTTTTATGAAGTTTAAATGTTGGTAATCCCATTTAGTGCATTATTCACTTCAGATGTTAATTTTGATCTCTACATGTTTCTTTGGGTCTTTTTTATTTCTCCCATTTTCCTTTTCATTATGACCTTTAAAAAAAATCCTGTGTAGTTAGACCATACTTCAGTTAGCTGCTTTAAAGTCTCTGTTTTTTAATTTCATTATCTTTGCCATTTTTATATCTGGTTATGTTAAGTGATATGTTATGGACGATATTTTATTCTTCTGTCTAGAAGTTTTTATTGGACATGAATTATGAAGTTTACATTGTTGAGTGCTGTATTCTACTGTGTTCCTTTAAAGAAATTATAATTTTTCTGGTATTACATTATAAGTTTGACCCCTTTGAATTTCTTGTTAAGATCTTTAGGGAAGTCCTAGAAATGCCTTTTTTCCTGGGCTAATTAGCCCCACATCTTAACTATTGCTTTTCTAGGATCTCTTCTTAATGCTCAATGTATTCAACATGGTCTCTCCACTATGACTTGGAGGAACTTGAACTGATCCAACCCTAAGTGAGCCCTGAGAATTTTACATTTTACAGTCTAATTGTAATTGTTCTTTGCTCAAAAGTAATTTTTATCTGGCCTCCGAGAGAACCCAAACGGGAAACCTATGTGAACAGACACTTCCTTAGAGAAGGTATATAGATGGTGAATAAACACATTTAAAAAGGCTCAACATTATTATTTATTAGGGCATGCAAATTAAAAACAGTGAGATCACATCTGAGCCTATTTCAATGTGTGAAAGAAGACTGATTATACCAAGTGTTGGCAGGATGCAGAGAAACTAAAACTATCACACATTGATTTCAGGAATATAAACTGGCACAGACACTTTGGAAAAACAGTGTGCAACTTGATTAAAAAGCTAAACATACATCTCTTTTACTTTTTTATTTTATTTAATTAATTAATTAATTTTTTTTTGAGACAGAGTCTCATTATGTTGCCCTTTGTAGAGTGCTATGGCGTCACAGCTTACAGCAATCTCCAACTCTTGTTTAAGTGATTAAATGATTCTCTTGCCTTAGCTTCCCATGTAGCTGAGACTATAGGCACCCACCACAACGCCTGGCTATTTTTTTGGTTGCAGTTGTCATTCTTTAGCTGGCTGAGGCCAGGTTCAAACCTGCCAGCCTGAGTGTATGTGGCTGGCACCCTACCCACTGAGCTATGGGTGCTGCCCACACATCTCTTTTATTGTCTATCAGGGGTCCTCAAACTATGGCCCACGGGCCACATGCTTTGGTGTGAATTGTATTTGTTCCCATTTTGTTTTTTACTTGAAAATAAGATATGTGCAGTGTGCATAGGAATTTGTTCATAGTTTTTTTTTATTTTAAACTATAGTCTGGCCCCCCAACAGTCTGAGGGACAGTGAATTCACCCCTTGTTTAAAAAGTTTGAGGACCCCTGATAGACATTCCATACTGAGTTATTTACATGATCAAAATGAGAGTATGTGTCCCTAAAAGAACACTTCACTAATGTTATTAGCACCTTTATTTGGGATAGCCCCAAACTGGAAATGACTCATATGTCTATCACTAGATAAATGGATAGACAATGCAATACTACTCAACCATAAAAAGTAATAAAATATTCAGTAATAAGAGAAAATCTACCTTCCAATGGGCAAACTACTTGAACAGACACTTTACCAGAGAAAATATATGGATGGTAGGTCTGCACATGCAACAACATAAATGAGTCTTAAAACAATTATGCTGAATGAAAGAAGGAAGACAAAGAGAAGGAAAGTGAGAAAGAGTGTATGTCATAGGATTGCATTATATTGTCATATGATTGGATTATATGACATCCTTAAAGATGCAATTATGTGGTAAAGATCAAATTTATCTAATTATATAACATAAATGTGTATTACATATCAGTCTTAATCCAACAAGGTTGTTTTAAATAGCCCTTTTGCCTAAAATATCTGGAGGATTTTCTGTTCTCTGAATTGAATCCTATTTCTACAACAGTACTCAATAACTAATATGGAATCACAGAGGAGAGAGTGATTGTCTCATAGGTCAAAGGAGCTAGAATGAATTATCAGGGATAAATAGAATATTTCCAGAATGACATTGAATGGCATGTTCTTGTTGAAGACATTTTTTTTCTTTTTGACCTACCTTTTATCACTTTCAGAGAAAAACTTGCCTTGGAACCTCAAATCCCTATCATCAGGTGTAATCCAGAAGTAATGACTGTATGTCCCTAAACAATCTATATTAAAGTGAAGATGGGGGCAGCACCTGTGGCTCAGGGAGTAGGACATTGGCCCCATATACGAAGGGTGGGTTTGAATCCGACCCTGGCCAAAAATAAAAAAATAAAAAATAAAATGCAGACGGATTCTGTGTTACAGGTTGCACAATAATGCCCAGTATGGCTAGATTTCAAGTTGGCATCATCTAGGGCAGTAAGACCTTGAGGCAAAGATGATAAGAACAAATTTTTAACAGTGAGCAGAAATTTGGACTAACTGGATCATTAGTATCAACCTTATAATAGGACCTGTGCTAGTGAATGACCTCGGGTGTCCTGGAAACAGTGTGAGAATATGGGTCCCAAGGTGAAAGAGAGCAGCAAGCTAAAGGAAGATGTTGCAAAGGACTTGTGTGGGTATCCATTCACTAACCTGACACATTCATGTAACTGCCTACTCTGTGTTGTCACAATTTCTCTTCTTGTTCTTACCCACTTCTCCTTTTTACCATTCTGTATGACTATCCTTCAATTTTCTCTTCCACATCCACTCTCTACCTTGTGTTTCTCCCAGAAGGTTGTCTCTCAACAACAGGCTCCCTACTGCTCTGGCTTCAAGTGTAATTTGGCCAACAGAGAGGTCAAAGAAGTTAGAAGGAGGAAGGTAGTGAGGACCAGGTATCTATTCCCCTGGCTCCCTCTGTGCACAGTCCTTGTGGGAAGCTGCTTCCCCTTGCACTGACCAGAGGCACCTGTGACTCTTGTGCCCCACCCCCGACACAGTCCTTTTTTATCTCCAGGTTCCACTTGGCTCTCCATTCCCTCATTTTTCAGGCCTGAGGGTGAATGGTATCATCCCCCACCATATGATTTCGCTGAGGTCTGCTCTAACCTTGCTAAATAGTCCCTTTATTAAACTCTTCTCGAATTGTCCAGTTTGTGTGTGCCAGCTGTTTCCTGCTGAGACCCTGGGTGATATATTGCTATGTGCACCATCTTTCTGTGTTCCTAGCTCTATTATCCACTCTTTATCAGCAGGAATCAAAGAATGAATGTTTTTCCTTGCAACAACGTATGTTTTAGTTAGGGTTGTTTTTGATTGTTTGTTTGGTTTTTGGGTTTCAAGCAGCTAAGAATACATCTGGTGCCTTAAGTAAGTAACAGGACTTTGTTGAGAGGACATCAGTAGAAATAAAGAGGATAGTGAGTTTTGCCACAGTTTTTATAGGATCTCAGGAAACTGGAAGGCAGTCAGGAAACTAAAGAGTCATCTTAACAGATCCATGAACTGCAGAAATCCTCTTGGGACTGATTGCCTTTGTCTTATGTCCACTTTGTTCCCTGACAGATGGCTGGGCCTTCAGATTCTCCTTGGTGAGCACCAATAAGCTGTGTCTTAAGTGTGTGATGGAGTCTAGGTTTCAGTTAAGTCACAATTCTTTGTCACACATTTGCAAAGTACCAAGTTCTCCTACACATATTTTTCTAGTTTATTCCATGTACATAAGTCTCCCTGGGAGGTCCATGGGTTATATTTTTTCCTGGCCCAGTAAATCTGGGGCAATGTACTTAGTGGCTAAATGCTCAGAACCTGGCATCTGACAGCCTTGGCTTTCCTGTTGACTGTACGTACTGGCCGTGTGCTTTTTGGTCAAGTGACTTAAAATTTTCTACATTTTAGTTGGCTTATTTCTACAGTGGACATAATGAACAATCTTCTTTTTCTTGAGAGAATGTAGTCTAATGAAGATGAGCTGAGTAAAGAATAAATACATGGTCAGTAAATGGAAGGTACCATTCACCACTGTTTTCATTAGAAGCAAAATAAAGAAGAACCTCCATATTTGGTCACCTCCCTACACTGACCACCTCCTTAAGTTGACCTAATTTTCACAGATCACACATGCACCACATGTTGACAACCTCTGTATATTGACCAGTTTTTTGTATTTCCTTGGGTGGTCAAATTACAGAGTTTCTACCCTAGTTTTGGCAATGACTTAGAAGAAAATCAATCACTGAACCCATAGTCTGACCAGCAACTCAATGCAGTAAGACAAGATTCTGGTGCTTTGGGTGGCACCTGTGGCTCAAAGGAGTAGGGTGCCAGCCCCATATACTAGAGGTGCTGGGTTCAATCCTGGCCCCAGCTAAAAAGTGCAAAAAAATAAAAAAGGTTCTGGTGCTTTCATGGCTTGTCCAAGAAGCTCTGTGGAGAGGGAGAGTGCGCCAATGTGCGGAAGGTGGCAGAACAGGGTGAGGCTCAACCAACTTAATAGTGAACTCAGTAAACCTTGTGCCTTGGTTGCTCATTAGGGTGCACTTACTCCTCCATGAAGCTGGACTGGAATCACCTCTCAGCTCTAGGCAGCTGGTTATCTTCTGGATCCTTACCTGCAGGGATCCTGCCTTCTCCTGTAGAGATCCTGCCTTCTCCTGTAGAGTGCTACAGTGTCTAACTTTGTCTCTGCTACATTCTGGGTATTGTAATTTAGCTGCTAGGTCCTCAAGTGTATATTTCTCAAGTTCAAACTTGCTCAGAGATGGATATGATCAGTCTTATCACTGTAAGTGTTCACCATCTTCCCTACTGGACAGAACTTTCCTATTAACTAATGGGCCAAGAAATATCTGTGGATTGGCCGCCATCTCTCACCACATCAGCTGGTTGCTACTTCAGTGGGTGATGTGGCAGTAGCTTGGGGGCTTACATGTGAATCATTTAAAAAGGGGCTCTGTGCAGAGCCCCTCAGTGGGAATGTTGCAAGGAATATGTATTTGAGATTTGGCCTATTCAGTGAAGAATCTAAATTCTACCACCTAAGCAAATTTTATGATGTATAATTTGTACCTGGCAGAGTTATTAAAAAAACTTCTGGCACTTATTTCCAACCATGTGAGTGGAGCAGAGAGGCCAAACGAGACTGAATAGGGTGTGTAGATTAACTGTTGTGAGCATCATCTAATAACATACATTCACTGATAGTATGTGTCAAATAATATACTAGTTACTGAATAAACATATAAATCGATATAGTGCTTGCCTTAATTGGGGTAATACTTTAGGTACTATAACTATATTTCATTTCTTGATTAAGGTGAAATGTAGGTGACATTATGAAGTTTGTTTTTCTGAGTGTATAATTTTTTGCCACATTTCTATATTTTGTCCACTAAGTTACGACAGTATTTATGAAGTAACACAGAGTGTGTCAAGGAAAATTATGTTCTGTACCAGGAAAACTTTCCTGCTAGACTATCACTGAAAGTATTCAGTAGAATTATAATGTTGGTGACTTGATATCTAATTGGCAATATAAAACTTTACATTTTTCCCCATTACTGGCAGATGTCAAATAAATAGTGCTTGCCCTTAGGATAATAAAAACACTGTTATGATTGCTACTATCATAGGCATATAATTTACAATCTTTTACATGGCCCTGGACCAATCTGTTTAATTTTCCATTCTCCATGATACATTCCTTTTTCTTTTATGGATGTGAGTAGAAAATGGGTGAGAGAGTATATACGAATTGAGTATTCAGTTTTGCTGAAAAGAGCATTTACAGCTACACTGTCAAGCAAAGATAGGTATTACCACTTCTTCTTTATATATTTGCATGCTACTCCATATTTGTTCATTTTATTATTCAGTAAACATCTTTTGAGTACTTTTTTTGTATTGGGTTGTTATCTTGTTGCTGGATATGAAAATGCAAACTATAGGCCCTTTTACAAAAACAGAAATTACTGCCCAATGAGAGGGAAACATTTTCCTTCATGTTTTTTTTCAAATTTCAAACTTTGTAAATGCCTGTGCATCATAGTGTTTCAAAAACAGAGAAAGAATAATTTAATTCACTAAATCAGGCAGAGGCTACATATTCCTAAGTCAAAGAGTATTTTCTTTCCCAGTAAAAGTACCATTCTAGTTGAGTTTATGCAGTGCAAGAGACAACTATTAGCCCATTATGGCACTTTAGATGTAGAATCTCTGGGGTAAAAAATAGTCAGTGTTAAATTGTGATAGATTCTGCAGATATATTACTCTCTAAAGCTGTTATCATATTTGGTATCCTTATCTACAGTGCAAAAGACTTCATTTTTCATAAACTAGCCAATCCTGGGTATTTTCAGGTTTTTTGTAATGTTTTAAGCTAAGCCCATGCGTGAAACAGGTCAAAGTACAGCTGCCTTGACTGAAGAGCAAGCCTAGCTCAGGAGGGCTCAGGGCCTTGTCTAGTAGGAAAGGCCCCTTTCCTTCTTGCAGTTCTTTGGAGGCGTCTATGGGGAATCCTATACCTTCATTAAACACAGTTTGAAAATCCTGGTTTTTCCAGTTTGTCTTTATGGCTGTGATTGGTTATTTTCTCATAAGTAGTAGTAATATATCTGTTCTATCATTGGAAACAAAGATATTTAGCTTTCAAGGTAACAGTGTGCTCCTTCTGTTGATTATCTTTGAGTTATAATGGTGTTTAAATATTATTTCTAGTTCTCCAGGAACAGAAGAAAATGTCATCATATACTATGGATTGTTTTTAAAAACTATGAACCAAGATCTCAGTAGAACACCAATATACAGTACTTCATTATCTTCATGCCCAGATGCTGTCTTCATTACAAATTAGGCCACATTAACTCCTTCAAGTCACAAGAGAAACATTTAGCAAACTCCAAGGGTAATGTGTCTAAATTTAATACATTGATCTATTCCACTGTGTCCCACAAGGCTTCCCAAAGGACTGAACTAATACTTATGAAAATATTCATGCTTAGAGTGGAAGATACATAAATACCAGAATAATCCAGGGAATGCACAATATTCTAACTACACTGCATCAACTTGGCAAAAAGTAGAATTTGGACAAATATTGTAGTGATAATGTATCTTTTAGATCATGTTTTCTATTTACCATTTCCATTAAATTATATCATGAAGTAGTACTAAGTATGCACTGGCTATAAACATGGCCTCAAGCATTGTGATGTATTTTTCAGATACAAACTCTCCTAAACAGTGTTGTGTTTCTAGTTCCTCTACACTTGGTAAAGAAGTAGGGGGAGAGGGTGGTGCCTGTGGCTCAAGGAGAACGGTGTCAGCCTCATATACTGGAGGTGGTGGGTTCAAACCCAGCCCCGGCCAAAAACTGCAAAAACAAAAAAAGAAGTGAGGGGGAGAGAACAGCAGCAACCTGCCAGTCCAGGAACTCAGCAAAGTTGTCATTACTACACAGCTGTTGTCTATCTAGCCTTGCTCTGAGGTATGAATGATTGTGTTAGCAACGATGTGGTCAGGAGATTTCAATGACCCTGGCCTCCTGGTATTTGGAGTACACTCTGTATAATACTGGTACGCTCTTGGGTGTTAGTTAGATGGATTGAGTGACTTAGTTCTAATGAACAGAATATGGAAGTAATGGGATATTGCTTCTGAGATTAGGTTGTAAAAAGACTATTCCTCAGGCTGGTGCCTATGTCTCAAAGAAGTAGGGCTCTGGCCCCATATACCAGAGGTGGCAGGTTCAAACCCAGCCCTGGCCAAAAACTGCAAAAAAAAAAAAAAAAAAAAAAAGACTGTTCCTGTCTTGGGTACTTCCTCTCTGTCCTTGTCTGTCTCCTGTTGCTTATAACAGAATACCTGAAAGTGGATAATTTGTGTAGAAAAGAAATTTATTTCCTATACTCATTGAGGCTGAGAATCCAGGGTTGGGAGAGCTGTATCTGGTGAGGGCCTTCTGCTGGTGGGGACTCATCACATGGTGAAGGGATGAAGCATGCTAGCTCAGGTCTCTCTTCTTCTGATAAAGTTAACAGTCTAACTCATGAGCGTGGCAATCCACCTGCCTCAGTCTCCCAGAGTGCTAGGATTACAGGCGTGAGTCATAGCACCCAGTCTAGCTTATTTATTCTTCACAGAAGCACTGTGAAATTAATATCATCATCATTTTAAGGACATGAAAACAAACTCAAATATGTAATTACTTTGATGAAGGAGTTATAGGTAAGTAAAAGTCTGCTGTCAGGCTCCTTCAGGCGAGAGAGATGAACATGAGGTGATTATTCCAATGCAGATGGTATGACTAATTATAAAAGGGATGTGCAGATTTGAGTTTACAGGGGACTGGAGGGACATACTTCAAGAAAGACATGATGAAGGACTGGAAAATATATCAATGCAGCCTACAATTAAAAGAAACCTAATGCCATTTGCTCACATGATCTGACATAGTTCTGCCACTTCTAAGATGGAATGAAGTCCTACCCCCACCTCAGTCGGCAGCATTCTAGTCCTAACTTAGTATATCACTAAGGAGGGGGTCTGAAGCAGGATGTTATCATGAAAATAAATATGCATAACTTTATTGCAAATAATTCATTTACATTGAATACACTTGTATACAGGCACTAGCCTATTCTATTTTGTCGTATTTTTCAAACCAAAAATACAAGTGGCAGTTTTTTCTTCTTTTTTATTGTTTGAGATTCATTGAGGGTACAAAGAATTAGGTTATACTGATTGCATTTGTTAGGTAAAGGGTCTTTTATTGTGTCCTGCCCCCAAGAGATGTGTCACACACCGTGACCCCCCTTCTCCCCTCTCCCTACTCCCTGATTTCCCTACTTCCCCCTTGTATTAGCTCATCTCCTGCCTTCACACGTTAGAATTGAGTACATTGGATTCTTGCTTCTCCATTCTTGTGATGCTTTACTAAGAAGAATGTGTTCCTCTTCCATCTTTTTAAATGGCTGAATAGTATTCTATGGTATACACATACCACAGCTTGTTAATCCATTCCTGGGTTGGTGGGCATTTAGGCTGTTCCCACATTTTGGCAATTGTAAATTGAGCTGCAATAAACAGTCTAGTGCAAATGTCCTTATGATAAAAGGAGTTTTCTTTCTTCTGGGTAGATGCCTAGTAATGGTATTACAGGATCAAATGGGAAGTCTAATTTGAGTTTTTGAGGATTCTCCATACTTCCTTCCAATAAGGTTGTATTAGCTTGCAGCCTCGCCAGCAGGGTAAGAGTGTTTCCTTCTCTCCACATCCATGCCAGCATTGTGATGTGGGCTGTTCTCACTGGGTATAGGTGATATCTCAGGGTGGTTTTGATTTGCATTTCTATGATAATCAGGAATGATGAGCATTTTTTCAAACGTTTGTTATTCATCTATCTTTATAAGAGAAGGTTCTGTTCATGTCTCTTGCCCAGTGGTAGGTGGGATTGTTTATTATTTTTTTGTTGATTATTTTGAGTTCTCTTTAGATTCTATTTATCAATTCTTTGCAAGATTCCTACCTTGCAAATATGTTTTCCCATTCTGAAGGTTTTTTTTTTTTTTTTTGCTTTACTTGTGTCCTTAGTGTGCAAAAGGTTTTCAGCTTAATTAAGTCCCATTTGTTAATTTTTGATGTCATCATGATGGTCACTGAAATCTTCATCAGAAAATCTTTCCCCAGTCCAACATCGTTAAGATGTTAAGACTTTTCCATACACTTTCATCTAAGATTTTCATCATTTCATGTCTTAGATTTAAGTCTTTTATCTACTTTGAGTCAATTTTTTTAAGTGGTGAAGGGGGTGGGTCCATTTTCAGTCTTTTACATGTGGTTCTCCAGTTCTCCCAGCACCATTTCTTGAATAGGGATTCTTTCCCCCACTGTGTGCATTTGTTTGGTTTATCAAAGATCAGATGGCAAGTAGAGACTGGTTTCATCTCTGGGTTTTCTATTCTTTTCCATATGTCTATGTCTCTATTTTGTGCCAATACCATGCTGTTTTGATATTGTGGACTTGTAATATAGCCTGAAGTCTGGTAGGATGATGCCTATGACTTTGTTTTTATTATTAAGAATAGGATAGCTATATGGGTTTTTTTCTGGTTCCATACAAAGAAAGTAATTTTTTTCTAGTTCTTCAAAATATAATGTTGGTATTATAATGGTAATTGCATTGAATCTGTTGATTGCTCTGGGTAGAATAGACATGTTGACAATGTTGATTCTTCCCAGCCAGGAGCATGGTATATTCTTCCATTTGTTAGTATCTTCTATAATTTCTTTTCTTAGCATTTCATAATTCTCTTTGAAAAGATCTTTCACCTCTTTTGTTAGTATTTCATTTTTTTTTTTAAGTGAAGGGAATTGGGTCCTTGATTTGCTTCTCAACTTGGCTTTTATTAGCCTATACAAAGACTACTGATTTGTGGACATTGATTTTATATCATGAGATGTTACTATATTTCCTGATCATTTCCAAGAGCTTTGTGGTTGAGTCTCTGGGGTTTTCTAAGTAAGATCATATCATCAGCAAAGAGGGAGAGTTTGACCTCCTCTGCCCCCATTTGGATGGCCTTTATATCCTTCTTGTGCCTGATTGCATTAGCTAGAACTTTCAGCACAATGTTGAAGAATAGTGGTGATAGTGAACATCTTTGTTTGGTTCCAGTTCTAAGTGGAAAGGCTTTCAGTTTTACTCCATACAGTAAGATATCGGCTGTGGGTTTGTCAGTCATAGATGGCTTCAATCAGCTTAAGAAATGTATGATCCAACTATGCCTATTTTCTTAAGTGTTCTTGTTAGAAAAGGATTCTGAATTTTGTCAAATGCTTTTTCTCTGCATCTATTGAGAGGATCATATGGTCTTTGTTTTTGCATCATTGATATGGTGAATTGAATTACATTTATGTCTTTGGTCATGTTAAACCAGCCTTGCATCCCTTGGATGAAGCGTACTTGATTGTGATGTATAATTTTTTTAATGTGTAGCTGCAATCTATTAGTTAAGATTTTGTTGAGTATTTTTTGCATTGATATTTGTCATTGAAATTTGCTCATAGTTCTCCTTTTTATTTGGGTCCTTTCCTGGTTTTGGAATCAAGGTGATGTTTGCTTCATAAAATGTGTTGGGGAAGGTTTTTTCCTTCTCAATGTTTTGGAATAGGTTCTGCAATATAGGTACAAGCTCATCTTTGAAGGTGGAATAGAATTCTGATGTGAAGCCATCTGGTCTCATGCTCTTTTTTGTTGGAGTCTTTTTCATTGTTTCTGTAATCTCAGTAGTTGGTATTGATCTGTTGAACAGATTTATTTCTTCCTAGTTAAGTCTACGAAAATGGTGTGATTCCAGGCATTGGTCTATTTCCTCCACATTGTCAAATTCCTGGGCATAGAATTTTTGGTAGTAGTCAGAAAAAATCTCTTGTACTTCTGTGGTATCAGTTGTTATTTCCCCCTTTTCATTTCTGATTGAAGTTATTACATATTTTACTTTTCTATTTCTGGTTAATATAGCCAATGGTTTATCAATTTTTTTTTCTCTTTTCAAAGAACTAACTTTTTGTTTGATTAATTCTCTGAATGATTCTTTTATTTTTAATCTCATTTATTTCTTATTTAATTTTGGTTATTTCTTTCTTTCTGCTAGGTTTCAGATTGGATTGCACTTCCTTTTCCTTTTTTTAAAAGATGATTCATTAGATTGTCAGTGTGTTCTCTTTCTGTTTTTTCCATGTAGGTGCCTAAAGTGATCAATTTTCCTTTTAGGACTGCCTTTGCAGTGTCCCACAGGTTTTGGTAACTTTTGTCTTCATTATTGTTATGCTCAAGGAAGTTAATGATTTCCTCCTTTATCTTGTCTTTGACCAAACTGTCATTCCATCATAAGGTTGTTTAGTTTCCATGCCTTTGTGTAAGGATGACTATTTTTGTTGGAGTTGAGTTCCATCTTTATTGCCTTGTAGTCTAAGAAGATACAAGGTATAATTTCAATTCTTTTGATTTTTTTTGAGTAAGTGGCAGTTTTTGTAATTATTTTCCATTTTTTTCAATGAGTTAACAGTCTTTATGAAATCAAATTTAAATAATTACATCTTTTGGAGATTTATTTGTTTAAAAAAATCATTGTGTGTAAAGCTGAATTTGCAATGCTTCATTTAGTATTTCTGAAGGAAAGAACAGGTACTAAAATATATTGAATTGGAGTTTACATAGAAACAGAGAAACCTCAAACACTGATTACTAGTTACTTTTGTATTTTGCATACACACACACACACACAAAAAAATCAGAAGGATTTTCAGAGACATTTGACCATGATTCAAGTTTTAGCATTGTTTTCCTTGTAGAGTTTAAAAGTTTTATAACTGGGTGGTGCCTGTGGCTCAAAGGAGTAGGGCGCCGGCCCCATATGCTGGAGGTGGCAGGTTCAAACCCAGCCCTGGCCAAAAACTGCAAGAAAAAAAAGTTTTATAGCTGGGCAGTGCCTGTGGCTCAGGGGCACTGGCCCCATATACCGAGGGTGGTGGGTTCGAACCCGGCTTTGGCTAAACTACAACAGAAAAATAGCCAGGCATTGTGGTAGGCCCCTGTAGTCTCAGCTACTCAGGAGTCTCTTGCCTCAGGAGTCTGAGGCAAGAGAATCACTTAAGCCCAGGAGGTGGAGTTGCTGTGAGCTATAACAGCACTGCACTCTATGGAGGGCACTAAAATGAGACTCTGTCTCTAAATAAATAAATAAATAAATAAATAAAAGTTTTATAGCTGATGTTTGGTATAATAAGAATCTTACCAGGTGAATTCTAATCTGAGAGCCACCTCAAGAGTTCTACAAGAATAGAGGGATCTACTGGCAATCTTATTTACTGAGGATGGAGATGTATATGTATGCATATAGTTGACTGATGGAGGAACTCAAACACTGGGAGTGACATTTTCAAATGAAGTGGTAAGGGAGGAAGGAAGAGTCACTACTGTCACCAGCCTGTAAGTTCCATGGAGTACCGTAAACTGGGACTTCCTGATGTGTCTAGTTTGATATTGTAGATATCACATGTTCTTAAAAATAAACTTCAAGTTCTAGCTTATGGCATTTTCAGGTGCTGCCAACAGATGCTTGCCCTCTGCACTGCCATCCAGACCTGCACTCCACCTTACATAGTGCTATCAGGTTCTTGGGTAAATCACTCATTCATACCTACTCAAGATGAAGGGAGGGTTTCTTTCATATATGGTACTTTATAATAAAAAACCATAAAGTGCCTCTAAGGGTCAAGTAAAAAATGTAAAACTGCACCCTATCCCCAGAACACCAACACATCTGGAAGCTGCAGCTGTTCAGGAAAAACGTAGCAGCCAGGGTGCAGGGAGAGCAGACAGCAGCGCCAGGAGACAAGGTGGCTTCACACGGAAAGCGACAGTCATTGCGATTGCTGCTCTCCTTATCCACCCCATCTGCAGTTCCTTTTTCCTTAAACTCTCCTACCCAACCCAAAGCATCCATGTTGGCCTATGGAAAGGCATGCTATTCTCCTGGGTAGGGTGGAGGTAGGGAGATAAAGTATCAAAGAAGCTAACTGTTATCGAATACTTGATACTTGCCAAGTTCTGGACTAGCTACTTTTTGGGTAATAAGATTTGCTATTCGATTCCTACTTGATCCCCACAAAACTCCACAAGTTCAATACCAATGAATCATATAGAAAGATAAGCAACTGAGGAAAATAAGGTTAAATAATCCTATAGTTATTTTTTGAGCTTGGTTTCAACTTAGCCTCACCCTACTCATGCTATTATCCCAAGATTTCACACAGAAATACACTTGTCTCTTTGAGGTGTGGACACCCTTGGATGTTAAGATTTAATTACATTCTTGTTGGCCACCGTTAGTCAGTGTGTGTGTGTGAACACATGCATTTGTACACTAGCATTGATAAATGGGTAGAGCTCCAGGGTATTGTGGAAGGCTGAATTATTTAATAAGATTGATTATGGCAGATATGTGACTAAATTCTTACTTATTTGTAATCTATTCTGGCCAAGCAGTAGGAAATAAAATTGATTCTCATTAATTTAGTTATCACAGCTTAGAGGAAAATTGGCAATACATTTAACAGCAGTTCTGAATTCAGCCTTGACAAAGCCCTATTCTAAGTTAGAAATATTTTCCTGAGGAGTGTTTGCATGGTATTATTGGTGAAGTATAGTGAAGAGGCAGTGATTACAATGGGGAAGATGAATTATAGTTTGAGACAGGTCCTATAGATTAGCTGGCTGAATTACATTTGAAGGTCAACCCAAAAGATAAATTGGAATCTTGCTATACTTGTTTATGGTCACTAATGATGGGAAATAGTATAAAGGGAAGGAGGAAAGATATCAGAAAACTACTTTTAAAAACAAATTAATATTTGTCTATTTTGAGCTCCTTTTCCCTAATGAAATTGTTACATTTTCCACCATCAATGGTCATTCATGCATTTATATGACATGTTTTTTGATAAGGTGACTATACCTTTAAGTTTAGCTGGGACTCTCCTGTTCATACTTTTTGTCCTGGAAGAATTATTAATATCACCCTTTCTTTCTCAAAAGTGCTCCTATTTGGATAATTAATTATATGGTCACCCTGTTCATTAAACACTTACTGTGTGCTAGGCACTGGAGATAAACACAAGGTAAACAAAGGAAATATGGCTCCCTGTCTGCAAGGAGGTATGTTCTAGTGGAGGTGAAGGCCAGCTCCACCCTGCCCCCCAAATATGTAAAAGAAAACATAAACAAAAGAATTACAGGATAATATGAAGGAATCAAACCAGGACCTGAGATAATAATTAGGAATGAAGGAATATCTTTAGTTACAGTATGAGGAAAAGATTGTCTGAGCAAGTGACATACAGGCCACAACCCTATGGGTGTTAGCCATATAGGGTAAGGGGAAGACTATCCCTGCAGAGGCAGAACAGGTGCAAAGGCCCTGAGGCCCTAAGGCAGGGGTCCTCAAACTATGGCCTGCAGGCCACATGCGGCCCCCCAAGGACATTTATCTGGCCCACGGAGTGTTTTTGCCTCCGCTGCCTGTCCTGTTTAGCAGCCATCTCATCCTGGCCTGCAAAATATGTTAGCAGAAAAACCATTGGTTGTATTCCCAAACAAAACATGTGTGGATTCACTGGAAAAGTTGTGAAAGGAGTTCCAATTTAGATTTAAAGACCTTCATCTCCATGAACAGGACATTCAACTTTTCCATAACCCATTTTGTATTAACGTTGAAAATGTGGAGGTCAGTGCCTGAAGTCACTGCCCTGGTTGTCCCTCTGCCAGCTGCTCTGGTGCCACCTTGGGCCTGCATCTCCGGCAGGTGGGAGCCAGGTGCTGATGGGTGCGGGTGTGGCAGGGGTGGCCTAGTGCTCCTGCGGCTCCAGCTCTGGCTCTGGGAGGGCTGCAGCTTTCCCACTTCTCCATGGGGCTGGCCTACGGTGCCTGGATGCTCTAAGAACATTTCCACTGTTCCTTGGAGGACACACACATTGAGATTCAGAATTCCTGGAGAATTGCCTTTGTGAGAAGCTGGAAGTATTTCTTTAAATTCCATCTCTTAATTTTTCAAAAAAACATTAAGAAACCATGAACAACATGGTTACTAATGAAGAGTTTAACTGCCACTTGCTTGATGAAGGTTTTACTGCCAAGGACATTCTGGACCAAAAACTCAATGAAGTTTCCTCTTCTGATGATAAGGATACCTTCTATATATCAGACCTCAGAGATGTTCTGAAGAAACACTGAAGATAGCTAAAAGCTCTTCCTCATATCAAAAGTAATGACATTAGAGCCATTGTGAAGACCCTTGCTGCCACTGGGACAGGATTTGACTGTGCTAGAAGACTGAAATACAATTGGTGCAAAGTCTTGGGGTGCCTCCAGAGAGGATTATCTATGCAAATCCTTGTAAACAAGTGTCTCAAATTAAGTACACTGCCAATAATAGGGTCCAGATGATGACTTTTGACAGTAAAGTTGAG
>CAUYON010191816.1:0-26769 GCA_963573935.1 Arctocebus calabarensis
GATCAAGGAAATGCCATGAAGGATATCTGTAACAGTATGATCAAAATATTTCTGAATGTATATGAATCGTGCCCTGTGATTGCACCAATGTACATAATTATGATTCAATAAAATTATTAAAAAAAAAACAAAAAAAAAAAACAAAATATATGATTTTCAAGCCTGACTATTTCAGGGACCCGGTGCTCATTTATGAGCACACGTGTGTGTTTGTAAATATTTAATGGGTGTATATAATTTCAATTTCTTTTTCTAGGAATGTACACACTAAAATATTTACACTAATTGTTTCTTCATGGCAATAGGATATATCAAGCTTATTTTCTGTACCATGTGAATTAGCATAAAGTATTTTATTTTTAAGACTAAATTATTAATTGCCTGATAATTAGCTAATATATATATGTATATGCTGAATTATAAAAATATACTACTACTCCCAACAGCTGAAGAGGTTAAATAGAAAAAAAAGATTTTTTTTGAGACAAAGTCTCTCTGTGTTACCCTGGGTAGAATACTATGGTACTCTAAGCTAAGAGCAACCTCAAATTCCTGCATTTGAGCAATTATTTTGCCTCAGACTCCTAAGGAGATGGGACTACAGATGCCCACCACAATAACCACCTAGTTTTTCTATTTTTAGTACAGATGGGGATCTTGCTCTTGCTCAGATTGGTGATTTATTTTTTCAGACAGGCAAAAGAACACACCCCATTCTAGTCTTTCTCAGAATGTGTTATTGCATTAGCTTTGCATATAGAGAAATCATGAAATAGTTTCATTTACGGATTGTGCTTCAGTGATAACTATACTTTTTTGAATAATTATCATAATAGGAGGTAAGATTAGAACATCCCACTACATACATCACTCTTGTTGCTTTATATCAAGTGTATTTATAGGAAGAAAATCTGGACTTTCGCCACTCAAAACATCCTTCATGACATAAGATGTTTAAAGTTGAATTGACAAATATTGACCCCAAATCTGATTATAGGGTTTAATCATATGCAATTCCTCTTAATTCAAAATTCCATTTGTAAAAACTTCTCTTTCTGTTGGTATTTATTATGATTTTTTGCTATTATAATTGAAAAAGTATGCTTTATAAATTTTGAAACCTCTCATTAGTTAAAAAACAGGATAGTATTTTCAACCCTAAAACCCACAATGATTCTCTATAGAAGGAGAGGAAAATATGAGCCAGAGAAAACTAAAATTATTAAAATAGGACAAATTTTTTAAAATGAAATTTGACTGACAACTTTAAAGTTGGCTCAGCTTAGTTGAGATGGTTCTTTCTACTTCTAGAGTTCTAACTTAGTGCATTTACTCAGAGCAGTTACTTCAGAAACTGCACATTCTTCCTCTGCTTCTTTGAGATACAAGTCCTTGCAAAGATTGTTGCCAGTTTTACAACCCAGGAGTCTTTCTCCAGGACCTAGTAGTCATTCCTTTGAAATGTAATCACTGAGAAGGAGAATGTCCTTATCTCCCAATGCATATGGGAAGGTAGGAGTTTAACTTCTGCTTGAGCCTTGCTTCAATGTGTAACATTCACCTCCTGTAGTGAAGAATATGAAAAAGTAGACCTTTCCTTTGTGGCAAGCCAATTAGCAAGTGTAGACTGTCTTTAATCCCCAGACCCTAGTTCTTAAAAACTCCCTAACCCCTTTGTTTCAGCTGTATTGAGTTTAGACTCATTTCTGGCCCCTCTATTGCAACTGTCTTGAAGGAAATCTTCCTTATCTGACTTTATCGGTACAATTTTGGTTTTGACAAATTCAAGATTTTCCAGAAATTTTATGAGTCATGCAGAGAAAATTCAACAGTACTTCAGGGAAAGTGGACCCATATGGTCAATAAAAATAACATATTTCAGTATAATTTTGTGTTTTAAAGACAAAGAAATAATACTTTAGACCTTGAATAGAAGATTAAATTTCTTCATTAGAACAATAAAATAGGCTCGGCTCCTGTAGCTCAGCAGCTACACGGGAGCTGGTAGGTTTGAACCCAGCCCGGATCTGCCAGACCACAATGATAACTACAACCAAAAAAATAGCTGGGTGTTGTGGTGGGTGCCTGCAGTCCCAGCTACTTGGGAGGCTGAGGCTAAAAGAATCACTTAAGCTCAAGAGTTGAAGTTGCTGTGAGCTATGATACTAGTACTCTCTATAGAGGGTGACATAGTGAGACTCTGTCTCAAAAAAAGAAAAAGAATTAAAGCTTTTATGAGCCTTATTTACTATACTCTGGTAGATTCTGCCCAATTGTTCACACATTCTAGTATCCATATATCCTTTGTCATATGACTTTGTAGTTTCTAAAGCAGCAATATATTTACCCACCACTTGGGTTTGTATAGGGCACATGTCTTGGATTTGCCTAATCATCCCAAGGCAATTTTTTTAAATGCAGGAAGATTTTTAAAGGACTCTGTTTGATCTTTTTTAATGCATTGAGCATATACATATATTGCATCATATTTTCTTCAGCACATAGAACTTTAAAACTTATATGAGACATGTCTTCTTATTACTCAGAGAGGAGGAAAAAGTATTAAATAAATACAACACTGGCCTAAGGAAACTTGACTAAGAAGTGTAGAAAGGTACCATAGAGAGCTAACAAGTTATTAGAAGGATTCCTGGTCAAAGTGGGATACATTAAGTATAATGTCTTCATATCTGATACAGTCTGTATAGCTAATCCACTGAAATATTGTGTTAGTCAATTTAGGATGCCAAATTCTAAAAACTAGTTGCTTAAACAACAGAAATTTATTTTCTTTTGGTTCTGGCAGCTAGAAGTCCAAGGCCAAGGAGCCAGCAGGATTGATTTCTGGTGAGGCCTCTCTTCTTGGCTTGTAGATGGCCACTTTCTCCCTGTGTTCTCACTTGCCCTTCCCTTTGTGTGCATGGAAGTATCTCTTTGGTCTCTTCCTCTTCTTATAAAAGCATGAGTCATATTAAAGGTCTTATCTACAAATAAAGTCACACTGAGGGTAAGAGATTCAGCATATGACTCTTAGGGGATATAATTTGATCCATAATAACATATACACACTTTGAACCTTATCTGCAAATTAAATAGAAATAAAAGAAAAAGCACTGTTACTGTTTTAAATCAATTATTTTATTGGTAAGATGAGAAATCTTCACATGAAGCAAATGAAAGACTAAAATTCTATAGCAACTGGTCTTGAAAGATGTGGATATCTGCACAAAATATCTTATTAGAACCTAGGCCAGAAAGGGGTTAGGGGTTTAGAAGACTCACTCTACATTCAGGAAAAAAAGATATATATACACACACACACAAATGTAATTAGTACAAGATTCAGCTAGATAGATACCTGATACATATTAGATAGCAGAGTGAAACAGGAAATGACATTGAAGGGAAAGGTTTTATAACACACTAGGGTCCTAAGACAAGACAAAAATACCTTTATTATTTCAATTTTATTATAGATAGAAGGGAAAGATAGATGCCAGACTAAAGAAAGAGGTAAATTTGACAGGACATGTGAACCCTTAGTGCAACAGTAAATTCCCAAATGAAGACAGAAATAAATGTCCTAATGCAATGGTGATATCACTGTCGTCCCATAGGTCAGTGATTTTTGCACAAGAGGAATTAGAAAAAGTATTAGAAACAAATGAAGAACCTGGGTAATGCATGCTGGATTAGGAATCCAAACACTAGACTCCCAGTGTCATAAATGCTGCCTCTTAAAGTTTCGAACATAAAGGGGAGATGAAATTAACAGCAATTTCTCATATTTCTCTGAGCTGGGTTGGTTCAGCTCAGAGAAATATAGAGAAAAAGCACTCCTAATTATATTCCAAGACCTAGATATGTGTGAAGGTGGGATTTTGTGTTAAGTATTAAATGGGTATACATTTTAGGATAGGTTGAGTAGAAGAACACAGGCTGTTCTGACACTAAATAACACTGCATATATATTTTAAAAATCAAAGAACTTCAGGGTTGGAAGTGTCTTTAAAGGGCATATTCAATTCGTGCATTATTCAGGACTGACTCTAAGTTAAAAGAAGATCATTGTGGATTGAAGTCCAGAAGGAAGGCAAGAAACAACTTTTTAAAAATGAAAACCTTGAGCTACGTGAAAATAACTTTTGAGTTATTTTTATATCTTCACTTAGCCAAAGAATTTCTCAACTCAATAAATGTGAAAGACTCGGGTTAACATCTAGCTTTTTTTCCTCAATTGAATATACTCTGATAAATTTTCTTTTGATAAAAAGTTTTGGTATTTCATTAGATATAGCCCATATTTCATAAAGTATATTCTTACTAATCTCCTAAATACTGCAGCATTCCTATCAATCAACAACGTTTAAAAAATGTGTTATATCAGCTGCTCTGGGAAAAGGGGACATCTTACTCAAATTTGTATTTCTAGATAAAGTAAAATAAAGAATCCTTTTTTTTTTTTTTGAAAGAGAGAGAGAATGTCACTTTGTTGCCCTGAGTACAGTACCATGGCACCATCATAACTCACAGCAACCTCAAATTCCTGGTACATGTGATCCTCTTGCCTCAGCCTCCCGAGTAGCTGGGCGTACAGGCATGTACCACCATGCCCAGCTAAATGAATAATCCTTAAATTTACCTTAGCAATCTATTTCCTTTAAAGAAGAAGATTATAAAGGAAATGTATGCCTAGTCATATAATATCTTTTTGTTATTTATTCAAAACAGTAGAACTAACAGTTAATATAGCATTATAACAGTTAATTACAATTATTTGAAAGTTTCACACATGTACTATGAAAAAACAGAGTATAAGGAAACAGTGGTATTTCTTGAATTATTTATATTATTAATTGTGAAATAAAAATGAATATATCTGGTCTTTATCACTATTTCCTAATACAGACTTCTTTTTTTGCAGTTTTTTTGTCTGGGTTTGAACCTTGCCACCTCCGGCATATGGGGCCAGCGCCCTACTCCTTTGAGCCACAGGTGTCACCCTCTAATACAGACCTTTAAAAACCCTTGGAATTTCCTAAGTTATTCAAGTGTCTTTAGTTATTCATATGAGTTCTTTTAGATAATACCTGAATTTATGTTAATGAAATAATTTATAGTGGGCTTTTTGATAGTTTCAAGGAATGTGCTGTCATGGTGATAGGAGTTAGAAGGCCATTAGGCAGGAACAGAGAAGTGGGGTCCAGAGAAGAGAAGGGTCAGGAGAGGGTGTTGGGCACAACTAACAAGACTGGAAAACGCTCATCAGGAAGTTTCACAATCTCAACAGAGGGCCTACATGACCTACAGCTGTCCACCGGTGGGATGTACTGTTGTTGTTGTTTTGTTTTTTGCTTTTTGGTCTTTTTTGTCTGGGAGTATATATTGTCTCGTGGATCCTTTGTAGTGACATTTGACCAGGACTTGGCAACAAATGAATTGGCACAGTCCCTTCTGCTGGGGCAAGGTGAATGAGTGCTTTAATGAATGGATACAGTCCATTCATGAAATTGTCCAGGCCTAGGAAATGAGGGGTCTCTACTTACCTTTGAAAGGAAGATCACCCTTAGGCCTGTGAAATACTCACAGGGGAGTAACACAGCCAGAGGAGGGCTCTCTAGGTCCCAGGGCGGGTCTGTGGGTGGCACCGGCAGCAGCGCCGGCTGTGCGTGGTCTCCCTCAACTAACTAGGGACCTGCGGGCTTCCTGGCGCTCGCCCTCTCTGCCGCACCTGGTTCTCCAGCTCTGCCTCCCTCGTCCGCAGCTCCAGCACCACTGGAAGAGGATGCAGGAGGCGGGGCAGGTCCTCCCGGGTGGCTGGCGCTGACCAAGCCCGAGTGCACTGGCCCAGGATCAATACCAAAAGAAAGACTCCCCCACAAAGACCCTGGGTACTAGAATCCCTCCAGCACAAACAGGTAGCGAATAACCACAAGCCACTTTAATCTGGAAGAGCAACCTGAGCGTGCCACCTGTACCCAGCATAAGGCTTAAACCCCCTAGACAAAGAGCCAGAACCAGCAACCGGTTTGGGACCTCCCCTGGTATGCCAAAAGCTTGCCTCTTTCCTTTCTTCCCAATAAATTATATTATTTTCACTTACTTGAAGTCCATGAATTCTTTCTTTGATTCCCAAGACCAAGGATTTGACAGGAAAACGCCAGTATCCTGGCGGAGAAACTAAGGACATGATTAGAAGGGTAGAAATTTTAGTCCCATTCTCCAGTCTCCGGAGAGGGGAGAGGAACAGGATTAAGTGTAATCATGTGGCCAGTGATTTAATCACACATCCTCCTAAGGAAACCCGAATAAAAACTGTTTACTGAGACTCAGTAGAGGTCTTGACGTTGATACGCCGAGAACCGGCCTGTCTCACAGACGCAGCATGGAAGCGTGGTGGCACCCTCCCCCCTCTAAATCTTGCCTTATACATCTCTGTTTGGTTGTTCCTAAATTGTATCCTTTATGTATAACAATAAAACTGTAGTTATAAGTGTAGCACTTTCCGTAAGCTCTGTGAGTTGTTCTAGCAAATTATCAAACCTGAAAAGAAGCCATGGGAACCTCAGAATTCATGGCCCAGTGGAGGAGGAGAGGTAGCCTGAACACTCCACTTGCACTTGGAATCTGAATTAAAGGAAGTCTTGTTAGGGATTTTGCTTTTTACCATTGTGAGATATGATGCTAACTGTAGTTATTTAGTGTCAGAAAAAAACAATACCTATATAAATTACCTAAATTTTATCATTCTATCACATATAGGCACTTCAAAACATCATGTCTTAATGGGGTAAATACATACAATTTTATCTGTCAATGAAACATATAAAAAGAAATGAACTGAATTATGGAACACTTCCATTGGTGTCAAAGAGTAGTGTTAGAATACATTCATAAATGTTAAATCATAAACTAACACTTACATTTTTGACAAACAAGAATATCTTTGTAGGCATACGAGCACTTAAAAATAATTTTTAAATTTTTTTCTTAGATTATTCAGTAATATTAATTTTTATAAGAAAATGCTTATAAATAAATTAACATAATACTTGCCAAATCATGACTAAATACTATGAGGTTATGACTATGAATGTGTAAGTATCTCAATGATTTATTTACGTGACAAATTTACTTTTTAAATTAATACAGAAAGAGAAATTGTCCATATTTTTATTTGTTATAGTATTCATAGCAACATGTGAAGAAAATTCTTAAATATTATAAGTATTTAAAAACTTCCAAAATGGCCCCAACAATCTTTTAAGATTCTCTTTGTACTCTAAGAAAAGTTACTATGCAATAATTAACAGTTTAGGGATATAAAAAAATAAAATTCTAGCAGAAGGCCTTTGCTTTAACAGCATAATGTATACCTAACAAGTACTCTGAAGAAATGCAGAGTGAACTAGAACACCAGGAAGCTTTCAGTTCGATTTAATTTTATTTTTGCCTTCTCATATACAGTAAAGTCAATGGAAGAATCTGCATCAGCAACTATAATTAAGAGACCAAAACCATAATATCTTTATAAATCTTTGACCATAAGTCCCTGTTTTTATGCTTGTCACTTACTTATTACATTTATTCTAATACTGACACTTATTTTAGTTTAGGCATGTCTAATTTTTACCTAAGCAAGAAATTTAAGCAGATGGGTAACTTGGCTGTTATCTCAGGATGTTAGGTAGATAGTAATGAATCTCCAGTTCTCCTAGTGACAAAAATGGGTGCCTCTCCTTGGTGATGCCTTAACTAATTGCCACTCCTGGTGGAAGGAGGAAGGGCCCACTATCCTGCAAAAGAGTACAAGGAACTCCACAGCCTGTGGGCCAGGCAGCCTGGCCACAACCAGGTCTGGAAAGTGACCTAGAATAACCGAAGGATGATTATCATGTCATTAGCTGTTCCTCAAAGTGATTTGATAGTGACATTGGAACCACAAGAAGTGCCCAGTCTGCACAATATTAAAACAGGACCCTAGACCATAACCAGGGCCTCTTGTTATGACAGGGGCTCATTTGTCATCTGTGGTAAATGTCTCTCCTCCTGCTCTATGAACCTATCTTGCTCTTCTCCAATAAAGTTGGTTTTGTGCTTGCCTTCTTTTGGTGTGTCTGGTCATTCTTCAGCCAAGAGCACAGGTACCAAGAATAGACTGCCAACCCAACAAAGAGATTTAGCTTTTTTCATTACATGAACTTATCAAAAATCACACAGAGATCATTTTGTTTTGGCTGGATTTATAGTTCCATGTGTCAAACCCTGACACCTTCAAATGGGAAAATATCACTAAACCCAGACAAAAAATGTATACTGTCAATTTTGAAGAAATTTATATTTCACTAATAAATTTTTAAAAATTAACTTATTCACTAAATTCACTGAACGTGAATAGCCTTTGGGAATATTTACTTCATTTATGTGAGCTTCTTTTTTTGTTTTTATCTATAAGCCAGTTTGGGTACCATGTTGACATAACATAGAATATATGTGCACACATAAAATACATCTAAACACACACACATACAAAGTTGCAATAGTTTTAATCTCAGAACTTTTTTGCCATGGTATACATTGTGATTCCATTCCTCTCCCTTTCCAACAGCGTATCCAATCCAAAACAAATTGGAATTCCCTCAGAATTCCCCAAATTGAGACAGGCATTTCTCATCGTACTGTGCCTTAAAATAGTATACATTGATCTGGACACAAATTTCAAAATGTAAGTCCAGAGTTTCTTTCTTCAAAGGCAATCTGGATGTGATCAGCAATGTGATGGAGGCTGGTAACAGTGGAACTGGTGGGAGAGGTCAAAGCCTTCCTTTGTTAAATATGGCCAGGTAGCCACGAAGCAAAGCTTTTGGTCTCCTCCCACTCTGCAGCCACCGAACCACAAGCCTATCATCCTGGATGAGTCCCTCTCCCACCCAAATGTCAAAACTGCAAGAGGGTTTTCGTCTGGGTCTATTTGCTCATTGCACAGAGATCTAATTTCGAGACAATGGGGATTGCTGACAAAGAAAGGAATTTCTAATACAACAGACATTGGGAGAATGGAAGAAACTATCTCAAATCCATCTTCTCCAAGTAAAAGACAACACGGGGTTTTCTAGAGGAGGGTTTGTACCCCTCAGGGCAGGTTGAGGGGGCTGGTAAGTCCATCATCGCCCTGTGGGCTTCAATGTCTCATCTCATTTGTCTTGTGGGAAATGCATCATTTCTGCAAACAACTCAAAAGGTCATCAAGGAAGAGGATTATAAAAACATAGAGGTCATTGAAATTTGTTCATGGAGCCACTCACAGTTGTACATATACCTTTTAAGATACACAAGACTCAAATACTTTATCATACAAGAGGCTCTGAAACACAACTGTAAAAACCACTTTAACTAAAATTATTAAAAGAAAACACCATTATCTGGAAAGCAAGGCCAGTTAAAGGTTTACTCAGCTATGATTTTATGTAAATGATGAAATAGATCTTCAAATACAGAAAAAATTCTCCAACTGAATTTTAAAATGTATTCAGCAATGTTTTCTTTTGAAGTGACACAATAAAGCAAAAGAAAACAGAAAAGCTTAAGTTTATAGGGTATAGACATAGATATAAGGCAAATACAAAGGAGAAATCCCAGATCAATAATTTTATACCACAGTAAATATAATGCAACATAAAATAACCAGAAATACTGAAAACATTGCTAAAAGAATAATTTATTAAGAATACATTGTATATATTTATTAAGAATATATTTTATATATGTCACAGTCTTGATATCTGCAAGATTATATTGAAGTTTGATAGAAATAAAGAAATCCTAACATTGTGCTTTTATAATAATAGTTCTCCTGGAAGCTGATAGTTATAACTTACCAGAATAATCTGAATATTGAAAATTTGAATAACAATAAAAATAATTAGCAATAGTCTCCCTAGCAGATACATACTACAAATCAAATATCCCTTTTTGAAATGCTTGAGATTAGAAATGTTTTGGATTTTAGATTTTTTAAGATTTTTGGAATATTTGTATTATACTTACTTGCAAGTTGAAGATTTCAAATACAAAAACACAAAACCCAGAAAGCTCCAAATTTGAAACTTTTTGAGTGCCAACATTTCCTCTCAAAGGAAAGGCTCACTGAAACATTTCAAATTGTTGATTTCTCTATTTGGAATACTCAGACTGTAGCTATACCCTGTGTCTAATGCCTTAGACACACAGAACGTTAACATTGATATTTTTTTAAAAAATGGTATAACAAAGGAAGTCTAAGTAAATCCCAAAGAATCATTATACTCACATAGAACAGAACTCATGAGTGTAACTACTCATGAGTGTATCTACACAAACACACTTTCATATCTCTCCTCATCTAAATATGTGATCACATTTACAGAACTATCTGAAAACTAAGCTCGAATCATTTTCTCCTCCAAAAGATACAACAGATACATGCTGAAAAAAAAGGTAGTTGTGTAACAAATATACCAATATTTAGGCCAGATATCTGCATACCTTCTTTTGACTTGATCCTTTGACAATATAATCTGCTTGCATCTCTTGCTTTGTGGCTTGGTAATAAGAATGTACTTGTTTACAATTTAAAGCTTGGATAATCTGTTCACCTGAGGTCCCATAATCATATTTTTGTTTGTTGACCAACCAGAGCCAGAAGCAACAAATATATAGACGTGGAGCAATGAATAGTCAAAGAGGACATCATTTTTGTTCTAAAACCTAGGTGCTTCTGGGAAGATTACTTAGTTGTGGTTGATACAGGCTATAGTACACACCACAACTAATTTAAACTTGTCTTTGGGACATATGACAGAGACAGCTCTTGAGTCTCACTCCCAGAGCAGTCTGGAAGCCTTTTCTTGTAAAAAGGTAAAGCTGGTAACATTTTAAGTTACCTAACAATTGAGATAGAAGAGCCCTCTCAGTACATCATGCCTACAAACTGGGAGAGGCACATAATACTCAGACCTATGACACAGTAGAACCACTGGCTTGTGTAGTTATAGTAACATATCTAAACTTCTATAATTATAAAATGGGGAAAAAGTACATTAACCAGAAAAAGATACTCTTCAGGTACTAGGGTCTATTAATGAGCACCAGAATAAGACCTAACACACAAGTTATAATCAATGATGTCATATTGTTAGTCTCTAAAATCTATCCAATTTTTCTGCATTGGTAAATCTGTACTTTAAAACAGGAATTTTCTAGGGATCATCATCTTGAGGATTTGATTTCTTACTGGAATTTCTTCAGTAGGATGAATTTCTTACTGGAATTTCTTTCTTCAGTAGGATGAATCCATGGACCACAGATCAGTATAAGGTAGGATTTTAGACAGAAAGGAATAAAAAAAAGGACAAGAGCTCCTGGCAGAGGGAAACACCCAAGTCAGAGAATCTTCCCACGTGGGTCCTTTGTCTAGGTGTATATATAGTTGTGTGGGTTCTTTGTAGCTACATTTGGCCAGGACGAGGTAACAAATAAATGGATACAATCCCTTCCACTGGAGGCAAAATGTCAGGGTGTTCCCTTCAGGAAATTGCCTAGGCCTAGGAAGAAGGGGTGGTTCCTATATCCCCCTGAGGCCAATGAAATGCTCAAGGGGAGTAGCACAGCCAAAGGAAGGTTATCTAGGTCCAAGGGTGGTTCTGGGGTTGGCACTGGCACCAGTGTTGGCTCTGCCATGGTGTCCCTTAACGAAGTAGGGACTCATGGGCTTCAGCCAGCTTGGACTTTCTGCCACACTTGGTTTTTCAGTCCTCACCTCTCTGCATCCCACCACACCAACACCTCCAGAGCAGCCACGCAGAAGAAAGACAGATCCTGCCAAGCAACTAGTGCATCCCAGCTGGGCACCACCCTCCCTGTATCAGTATCACTTCCAGTAGCGTTTGTGATCTGTCTCTGTTCCTCCTGAGTCTTGTTCTCAGAACATGATAATCTTTTGGTTTAAATTTTGGTGTAGGGGAAGCTTTAGATTATTTGACTCGACTCTTCATATAATAACATAGGCCTCAAGGGGATAGATGATATCTCAAAGTAGTTTTGATTTGCATTTCTCTGATGATTAAGGATGGTGAGCATTTTTTTCATATGTCTATAGGTCATGCACCTGTCTTCTTCAGAGAAGTTTCTTTTCAGGTCCCTTGCCCACCCTGAAATGGGATCACTTATTCTTTTCTTGCTAATACCTTTGAGTTCTCTGTGGATTCTGGTTATTAAACCTATGTCCGAGATATAACCTGCAAATGTCTTCTCCCATTCTGAGGGCTGTCTGTTTGCTTTATTTACTGTGTTCTTGGCTGTGCAGATGCTTTTTAGTTGATCAGGTCTCAGTAGTGTACATTTGGTGTTGCTTCAATTGCCATGGCGGTCCTCCTCATAAAATATTCGCTCAGGCAGATTTCTTCAAGAGTTTTCCCTGCACTCTCTTTTAGTATTTTTATAGTTTCATGTCTTAAGCTTAAATCTTTAATCCAACAAGAGTCTATCTTAGTTAATAGTGAAGGGTGTGGGTCTAGTTTCAGTCTTCTACAGGTTGCCAGCCAGTTCACCCAGAACCATTTTTTAAATAGGAATCTTTTCCCCACTGAATGTTTTTAATTGGCTTGTCAAAGATCAAATAACAGTAAGTAGCTGGATTCATCTCTTGGTTCTCTATTCTGTTCCATACATCTACCTCTCTGTTTTTGTGCCAGCACCATGCTGTTTTGATCACTATCAATTTACAGTATAGTCTGAGGCTGGTAATGTGATTCCTCCTGCTTTGTTTTTATTTCTGAGTAAAGTCTTGGCTATTTGAGGCTTTTTCCTGATTCCATGTACAACCAAGTTTTTTTTTTTTGAGATCATTAAAGTATGACAGTGGAGCTTTAAGAGAGATTGCTTTAAAATTTTATATTCCTTTGGGTAGTATGGACATTTTAACAATGTTGATTCTTCCCAGCCATGAGCATGGTATGTTTTTCCATGAGTTAACATCTTCAGCTATTTCTTTTTTTAGAGTTTCATAGTTCTCTTTATAGAGATCTTTCACTTCTTTTGTTAGGTACACTCCCAAATATTTCATCCTTTTTGGGCACTACTATGAACGAAATAGAGTCTTTGACTGTTTTTGCATCATGTCTATTATTGATATATATAAAGGCTACAGATTTATGAGAGTTGATTTTTGTAACCCGAGACACTGCTATATTCCTAGCTCACTTCTAAGAATTATGTAGTAGAATTCCTGGTGTTTTTGAGATATACAATCACATCATCTGCAAAGACTGAAAGTTTGATCTCTTCTGACCCTATGTGGGTACCCTCGATCACCTTTTCTTGCCCAAAAGAAAAATGGATGAGACAATGGGCAACCTTTCCTGGTTCCTGATCTGAGTAGAAATAATTTCAATTTAACTCCATTCAATTTAACTCTATAGCTGTGGATTTGCTGTAGATGGCCTCTATCTATTTAAGAAATGTACCTTCTATACCCATTTTCCTAAGTGTTCTGATCATGATAGGATGCTAGATATTATTAAACCTTTTTCTGCATCAATTGAGAGAATCATAAGGTCTTTGTTGTTTATTTTGTTTATGTTATTAATTATATTTATATATTTTCATATATTGAATGAGTCTTGAGCCCCTCGGATAAAATCCACTTGCTCCTGGTGTATAATTTGTTTGATGTGCTGCTGGATTCTGTTTGCTAGGATCTTGTTGAATATTTTTGCATCCATATTAACTAGTGATATTGGTCTATAATTTTTTTTTCTTGTTGGGTCTTTCCCTGGTTTTGGAATCAAGGTGATGTTTGCTTCATAGTATATGTTGGATAGTATTCCTTCTTTTTCTATATTTTGAAAAAGGTTGAGTAAAATAGTACTAGTTACTCATTAAAGGCTTGGTAGAATTCTGATATGAAGCCATCTGGGTGTGGGCTATTCTTTTTTAGGGAGATTTTGTATAGTTGATGCTATTTCAGAACTTGTTATAGGCCTGTTCAACATTTCCACTTCATCCTGGATAAGTCGAGGAAGGTGGCGTGCTTCCAAGTATTGGCCTATTTCCTTCAGATTTTCATATTTTGGAGAACAGAGTTTCTTGTAATATTCATTAAGGATTTTTTTAAAATTCTGAAGAGTCTGTTGTTATCTCATCATTACCATTTCTGATTTATGAAATTAGAGATTTTACTCTTTTTTTCTTGGTTAGGTTAGCCAAAGGTTTATCTATTTTATTGTCCCTTTCACAAAAACATCTTTTTGATTTATTGATCTATTGTAAATTTCTTTTGTTTTCAATTTCATTTAATTCTGCTCTAATTTTGGTTATTTCTTTTCTTCTGCTGGGTTTGGGTTTGGAATGTTCTTCCTTTTCCAGTTGCTTGAGATGTTCCATTAAGTTGTTAACTTCCTCTCTTTCTGTTGTCTTAAGGAAGGCTTGCAGTGATATAAATTTCCTCTTAGGACTGCCTTTGTGGTATCCAAGAGTTTCTGATAATTCATGTCTTTATTATCCTTTTGTTCTAAAAATTTGGTAATTTTCTGCTTAATCTTGTCTATGACCTAGCTATCATTCAGCATAAGGTTATTTAGCTTCAAAGTTTTTGTATGAGTATCAAGATTCCTGATGTTACTGAGTTCTACTTTTATTCCATGATGGTTAGAGAAGATGCAAGGAATAATTTCTATTCTTTAAATTTGCTGAGGTTAGACTTGTGATCTGAGATGTGATCAATGTTGAAGTATTGAAAATACTTCCATGGGCTAATGAGAAGAATGTGTATTCAGTTTTGTTAGGATGAAATGTTCTGTAGATGTCTGTTAAATCCAAATGTTGAATGGTTAAGTTTAAGTCTAAAATTTCTTTGCTTAGGTTCTTATTGGAGAATCTATCCAACACTGCCAAAGTAGTGTTAAAATCTTCGACTATTATGGTGCTGGAGGAAATCAAGTTGCTCAGGTCTGTGAGAACCTGTGTTATAAATTGAGGAGCATTCTGGTTGGGTGCATAAATGTTAATAATTGAAATCTCATCATCTTGAGTGTTACCCTTAACAAATATGAAGTGACCATCCTTATCTTTCCTTACTTCTGTTGGTTTAAAGCCTGTTATGTCTGTGAATAAAATTGCAATACCTGCTTTTTTCTGATTTCCATTTTCCTGGAATATAGATGACTATCCCCTTACTCTAAGTCTGTATTTATCTTTTAAGGTAAGATGAGATTCTTGTATTCAGCAGATATCTGGCCTGAGTTTTTGTATCCAGTAGGCCAACCTGTGCCTCTTTAGAGGGCAAAGTAAGCTATTCACATTAATTGTAAATATTGATAAGCCTGGTAGAATTTTGGGTATCAAGTTTTTCGTAAGTCCAGTGGACATTTTTAATCCTTTTGCCACTGTGGAAGTTGGAATTTGATCAAAAGTTTCTGAGTGAGTTTACTTTTGTGGTGGAGGATTGCACTGGTCATTATGGAGGATAGGTCTAAGAAAATCATGGAGAGCTGATTTAGTTATGACAAATTTCTTCAACATGTGAATGTCATTAAAGTATTTAATTTCTCCATAGTAAATGAAACTCAGTTTCGCTGGATACAGAATCCTGGGTTAAAGCTATTTTGTTTTAGGAGATTAGAAATTGATGACCAACCTCTTATAGCTTGAAAGCTTTCAGCAGAGAGATCTGCAGTCATTCTAACATTCTTCCCCTTGTAGATTGTGGTTTTCTTCCATCTGGCTGCTTGCAGAATTTTCTCCTTCATTTTATCTTTGGCATAGTTAATTATAATGTGTCTAGGAGATGTCAGGTTGAGTCATGCTGGGTTCTGAAAGAGTCTAGTATCTGAATTTCAGAATATCTTGGCAGGTCTGAAAAGTTCTCATTCATTATCTCATGAAGAAGAGCTTCTGTGGCTTTCGAAGCCACCTCATCACCCTTACCCCAGAGCCCTCTGAGAGAAGGATCCATTTTTGCTTTCCACTTTTCCTCCTCTTTGACTGCTTGGGAGCATTTGAAAGCTTTGTTTTCAATGTCAGAAATTCTTTCTTCTGCCTGCTCCATTCTGTTACTGAGGGATTCTTCTGTTATTCTCAGATCTTTGAGTGCTGCAAATTCTTGTCTCATTGTGTCAAAATATTTGGTGATTTTGTCTTTGAATTCATTGAATTCCTTACACAACTTTTGAAATGCTCCTTGAATTTCTAATTCCAACTTTACCTCCATTCTATTCATCTTATTTGAAATCCAAATTCTGAATTCAATTTCTGACATCTCAGCTATCTGTTTATGAATGGGATCTTCAGTTGTGTCTGTAGTTCATTGGGGGAGTTGATCTACTCTGGTTATTCATGTTATTGGAGTTTTTCCTCTGGTTCCACCCCATGATTATTTTACACCATTTGGCTAGATGAGCAGATAAGGTGAAGCTGTGCCAAGGGCTCCTGGAATAGGAATTAACCAGCCCTTTGTCCAAAAGCTGTGACTGTGTCTGTACCTTTTCCCCTAGAGCTTTTCAAAGGACCCTATAGTGCTATGGCCTGAGAAACTGGGGGCCTGCTTTGTGTGGAGGGGCTAAGTGGCTCTGTCTTGTTTTTGGCTGGTCTGTCCTACCCTAGTGAATCAGTTACTCTGGGTTGAAGTCTCAGCTGTGGGGAAATGCCAGCAATTAAGTCACCCTGCCCCCCACAAGCAACAACTGGAAAAGGAATATCAAACCTCTCACAACCACACACCCTGGTTACCACTTTGGATAGTCCTTGAGTGATTGGCCTTATTCAAGAGATCCAAGTCAATTGTCCCAGTCACCACTGGTCTCAGGTGGGAGAATTCAAAAGTTCTCCAGCACCTAGATAGCAGGGGTCTACTGGCAGCTCAAGTATGACTTGCTCTGGTGCTTCATGAGATCAGAAGGACACACCTAGCAAATGAATTAGTCTGGAAAGATTGATGCCTCCTTTCCCACCTTGCATCTCTGTCACACCCAGTCACTGGTAACCCTACAGGGCTGTGACCCAGTTCCCTCCAATGAGCAAATGCTCTAGGTATTTGCACCTGCCTGAGTCACAGGGAAATCTATGTATCTTCAGCCAGGCCACCGCTCTCTGCCACAATCCTGAAGGGGGAGCTGAGGCATGACTACCTCAAGTGTTTGATGGAAGCTGGTGCAGTTCACTCAGTTCCAGCCCCACCCCTGATTGATGTTGCTGACAAAATAGAAAAATTTTGCAGAATTTGTTTCTGTCCCAGCTACATTCCCTTGCAGATCAGACACTGCTTGAGTTCACAGAAACTTTGACTCAGTCTTGGTATTTGCTGCTACCCAGAGCTGGGGTTTCTGTCTGGGCTGCCGTCTATGTCATGGCAGGCGTGGTTAATGCTCACACTCAGCTTTCAGTTTCCCACTTGCTTTTGTCTCAACTATGATCCCCTGAGGGCCAGAAGCATCTTAGGCACTAAATCAGTTTTTGCTCAGCCCTGCCCAGGGAGTATTCCATCTATGCACATGCATATTCTAGTCTCTGCCCTCCAATGAGGCAGGTACTACCTCCGGCATACCCTTTACTGATGGGGCCTGAATTTCCATCCCAGATCTGCTCCATCAGTGGCTGCCACTGGAAAAGATGTCCAGCTTCCTCTGGTTGCCCAGAGAGGCAGGGAGTGTCTCTTCAAAATATCCCCAAGGGTATGAGCCTTACTGTTCCTGCTGCTGCTGCTGCTCTGTTCCAGGGGACACTGCCTTTCCCTCTCTTGTAGGTTTCCTTCAGCCTCAGTTTACTGTCTTCTCCTTACTCCCATGCCACAGAATCAGCAGAGACTAGCAATAGCCCATGCCCTGTCCACACCTCTTGAGAAAATGCCCAAGAATTTGGACTCCATGGGGAACAGGCCTCCAGACGTCAGGGTGAGAGTAGAAGGGAATGCTGGGAGTTCAGAATTGCAGGTAGAGAATTTATATAGTTTTATACCTGGTGAGAGAGTGCCATGGCACATTTGTAAGTCCTCTTTAGGGAAGGAGTTCCTGTTTTTAGAGGGTCTCTCCAATGGGATAAAATAGGAGGGGATCTGAACTCTGCTTGCATGTTTGTATGGAGTATACTGTGAACCATTCTCATGGGAAAGGAGACTCCCATTCACTTGGTTTTGGATTTTGTACCTATTGTTCATTTCCTTGGGGTTGCAGCTCTCCTCAGCAGGGTTGATGTGTATTCTTTAACCTTTTCTCTTGGCTCAGCTCCAAAACCTTTGGCTTACTTCCTAAACTTCTGTCCTTTAACTCTCCTTCTGGATGGGAGCTCCTATAGAAAGCTGGCTCCAGTTGGCCATCTTGCCTCCCCCAGAATTTATTAAATTTCTGTATAAGTTTTCTATAAACAAACCTCCATTATACTATCACCTTTGAACTTTAACTTTATTACTTTCTCTGTCTGAATAATTTCATACTACTATGCCATCATTCTTCATTTCCCTAACTCCTACCTGTCATTAAATCTTCACTTTGTATATCAAACTTAAGGCATTTATGTGTGTGTGTGTGTGTCTATGTACTGAGAGGAGCCTATAGTAACTCTAACATGAATCTTGTAATTCTGGATTAATTATAAATTCTTATTTCTGTTTTATCTACCTCTGTCACAACAATAATAACAATAGTAACTATAAAAATGGATGAAATTTTGTTGAGATCAGAAGACAATGCCAATCAATTTTTGGCAAATAATTTTTTTTTTTTGCAGTTTTTGGCTGGGGCTGGGTTTGAACCCTCCACCTCCAGCATATGGAGCCGATACTCTACTCCATTGAGCCACAGGCATCGCCCTTTGTCAAATAAATTAAGGAATAAGTTAGGGGAGAATTTAATTGATTGCTTCATTCTTCTTTTACTCACTTTTTAATACTGCTTTTAGATACTAGGATACCCTTTATACTAAGAAAGTATACCATAAAAATGAAATCTATGTATATTTCTGAATGCCACCTGCTTACATAAATTGTGTGTGTGTGTTTGTATATGTATTCATATAATTTATATAGAATGTAGTTATCTACAAAATATGGGAAGATGACGGGGTATGGTGGATCACATCTGTAATTCTGGCACTCTTAGGAGGCCAAGGCTGGAGTATTGCTTGGGATCAGGATTTTAAGACCAGCCTGAGCAAGTGTGAGACATTGTCTATACTAAGAATAGAAAAAATATAGAAAAAGAAATTTTTCATTAATGATTAAAAAAAATTCTCCAATATAAATGATGATGGGTTAAGTAAATTAAGTAAAAAGATTTCTAGTTAGGTGTGGTGGCAAATGCTTATAATCCTAGCACTCTGGGAGGTCAAGCTAGGAGGACACTTTGAGCTCAGGAACCTAAGAGAGAATTATATCCTGTTTCTACTAAAAGAAGGAAAAAGTTAGCTGGGTGTGGTGGCAGGCACCAATAGTTCCAGCTGCTTGGAAAGGTGAGGCAGGAGGATTGCTTGAACTCAAGAATCTGAGGTTGATGTGAGCTGGGCTGATGCCATGGCACTCTAGCCTGGGCAACAGATTAAGACTCTGTCTCAAAAAACAAAAAAACATATATATATATATATATATATATGTGAAGGGATTTTAAGTCTGGATAAGAGAAAGATAGTTTATTCTTGATTCTATTGTGTTCCATCTCTGTTTCTAGAGAATCTCTGTTATCAAAACTGACTAAAAATCCAATAGTATGGAAATTTGATATTCAATGGGTTTTGTCATTTGCAAAGTTTCTCTCAAGAAAGCAAGAAAGATATGCATACCTGTCTGCCTTAGGAGAATTTTATCTTAATCCTTTCATGGTGACCAGCCTTGTTTTTAGTAGGAAAAATCAACAAGATCAAAAAAAAAAAAAAATCAAAACTTACAAAATAAAAATAAAAATTACTCTTAACAAGCACTTACTAGTAGCCAGATTCTGTGCTAAGTGCTCAAAATTAATGTCGTTGTGAAAATAATTAAGACAGTAAATGTATTTTTTATATCTCTATTTTTAAAATGAGATTGATACTTTAAAAAAAACTTTCCACAGATTACTCAGATTACTCTTTTAGGAAGCAGTGGAGACTTGACCCATGCAATTTACCTTCAGAACATACAATACTGATAACATTGTTACCTCCTATAAGAAAAGACAAAATGGGGTTACAGATGCTAGAAACAACCCTGAGCATCCTTAACGAACAGTGAGTATTTAACAGCATGAAAGGAGAGGCATTTTCAAAGGTTTTTCCAACTGAATGAGTGCCATACAGCAATTTTCATGGCTCATTTGATAAGACATCCTAGTTGATTTAATTATCTCCTCTTTGATCATTTACTTCTTCAGTCATATTTTCACCAGAAGAGAATATATTTGATCTTGGATGAATGAATCATTTTATCAATAGTATGCATGAGAGATGAAGGTATAGTTGATATAGAAATAGCACATTTGTTAGGGTATTTACTTTTATCCAAGCTTTTCTTCATTTAAAAATATGCAAAATAGGATTTTCAAACATTCCTTGTAAACATTTCATTTGTGGCATTCAGTGTTTCTTCTTTCACTTATCTTTTACCCAATTTGCAATGATATACTAGGAGAAGAACAGAATTAGCTTCTGTTCAATTTAGAGAAATTAAAAATAGTAATATAAAGAGGATACTGAAAAATATATGCACATTTAAAAAAGAAAAAAGGTACTAAAATTTGAGTACTCCAGTCACGTTTAACTGCTTCAATTACAAGAGATGCTCAAACATGACTTGGATTCATCTTTTCTTATCTCTATATATTGAGTATTACAATTTCAAGAGAGTTTTTTTCTTGTACACTTTTGGCACCCTTTGTATAATTATAATGCATTAGACTGAGAGCCATTCAAGGATAAACAGAAGTGAGTAGTAAAATACACCTGATGGAGAATAGTATGTAGGTTAGTACTCTTTTCTCACACAAATTGGAATAAAATTTAATTTTTTACTTTTATTTTTAGTTGTCATGTAATAATCATACATATTTATCGGTGTAGAGTAATATTATGACAGTTGTCTACAATGTAAAATGATCAAATCAGGATAATTAATATATCCATCACTTTTAACATTTATCATTTCTATGTGTTGTGAATAATCAAAATCCTCTTTCTAGTTTGTTAAAAATATAAAATGATTTTAACATACAATAGCCACCTAATCTTTGATAAACCAAACAAAAACATACACTGGGGGAGAGAATACCTATTCAATAAATGTTGCTGGGAAAACTGGATATCCACATGTAAAAGACTGAAACTGGACCCACTCCTTTCTCCACTCACGAAAACTGATTCAAGATAGATAAAAGACCTAAATTTTAGGCACGCAATGACAAAAATCATCAAAGAAAGCATGGGAAAAACACATGAAGATATTGGCCTGGGGAATAATCTTATGAAGAAGACTTCTGTGGCAATTGAAACAACAAAAAAAATAAACAAATGGGACTTAATGAAATGGAAAAGCTATACAGCTAAGGAGACAACAATCAAAGCAAATAGACAACCTACACAATGGGAAAGGATATTTGCATATTTTGAATCAGAGAAAAGCTTGACAACTAGCATCTACAGAGAACTCAAATTAATCCACATGAAAAAAGCTAACAATCCCATATATGGGCAAGAGACATGAATAGAACCTTCTCTAAAGAAGACAGAAAAATGGCTAGCAAACATGAAAAAATGGTCATTGTCCCTAATTATTAGAGAAATGCAAACCAAAACCACCCTGAGAGATTATCTAACCCCAGTGAGAATGGCCCACATCACAAAGTCTCAAAACTGCAGATGCTGGTGTGGATGTAGAGAGAAGGGAACACTTTTACACTCCTAGTGGGACTGCAAACTAATACAACCTTTTTGGAAGGAAGTGTGGAGGACCCTCAGAGAACCCAAACTAGGTCTCCCATTTGATCCTGCAATCTCATTACTGGGCATCTTCCCAGAAGGAAAAAAAAAATCCTTTTACCATAAGAACATTTACCATAAGAACATTTGCACAGCTCAATTTACAATTGTCAAAATGTGGAAACAGTCTAAATGCTCGTCAACCCAGGAATGGATTAATAAGCTGTAGTATGTGTATACCATGGAATACTATTCAGCCATTTAAAAAGATGGGCACTTTACATCTTTTGTGTAACCTGGATGGACGTGGAGCACATTATTCTTAGTAAAGCATGGCAAGAATGAACAAGCAAGAATCCTATGTACTCAATTCTGATATGAGGACAATTAATGACCTAGTACACAGTGGGGAGGTGGAAAAGGATGAGCAGGGAGAGGGAAGAAGTGGGGGTGGGGTTCATGATGTGTGACACACCTTTGAGGGGCAATACACAATTATAAGAGGGACTTTACCTAACAAATGTGATCAATGTAACCTGGTTCTTTGTACCCTCAATGAATCCCCAACAATATATATATAAAATTACAGCTAGATAGGAGGAATGAGTTCTCATGTTCCATATATATAATAATGAATTATTATTAATTATATTTACCCTCAGTGCTATGGAACATGAGAACTCATTCCTCCTATCTAGCTGCAATTTTATATCTCTTAACCACCTTTCCTCATTCTCCCCTCCCCTTCTCCTCACCATCCTTTAGTACCCACAATTCTTTTAATACTTTTTACATCCCTGAATTGAGAATATTTTTACCTACCAAATAAGAGTGTGAGAAAATGTTGATACAGGGTTCCCCATTCAGGGTTGGATTGGTACACTATATTTTTTAGACCTGGGCAAATAGGTTTTTCCTAGACTAAATTCTTCAGACTCAAGAAGGGTCAGAGAAAAGCAACTTGATGGATTTCTCATTTGGGTGATCCCTCTTGGAGTAAAAAGCAAATATCCTGCTGCCTCACTTGAAACAGGGAGGCAGTACTGTAAATATTACATTCACTTGTTAAGACATTCATTTACTAATTTTAGAAATATTTCTACCTGCCAACCCTTGGCCAAGTGTGACATGTTCTAGACACGCAATCTCCAGACGCCTGCTCATAGGCCCACAGGAACTTGTCATTTGGCTTCCACACCCTCTTTACTACTGGAGATTCTCTTGCTCTTCTTTACCTTATACATTTCTTTCGCTGTCAATAAGACTGTACTTATGCTTACCTGCAGGGGTCCATGGCTTCATTTTTGAACCCCAAGATCAACACTTGGAATAAACAAAAGTTCTAGCTACAATACGATAATTATCTTTCTGTACTTGACTTGCTTAATTCAACAAAATATCCTCCAGCCTCATCTATGTGGTCTCCAATGAACAGATTTCATTACTTTTTATGGATGGATATTGTTCCCTTTTGTCTTTATTTATTCATCTCTTGATGGACATGTAGGTTGATTCCATATTTTAAAAATTGTGAATAGTGCTACAATAAATGTGGGGATACAGATACTTCTTCCCCCTCTTTATAAAGGAGAAATCTTTCTCTATTACTGAAACTGGAGTTCATTGCAACCTTGAACTCCTGGTCTCAAGTGATCTTCCTGGTTCTGCTTTATAAAGTACTGGGATTACAGATGTGACCCACTATGCCTGTCTCTGTTATACTGACTTATTTTATTTGCATATTACCCAATTGTGAGGTTGTTGGATCTTACAATAATTTTGTTTTCATTTTTTTGGAGAAACAGACATTTTGTCATAGATAGAAATTTCCATTTCCATTACCAGTATATAAGAATTCCCTCTCTCCACATTCTTTTTAGAATTTCTTTAAATTTCTGATTAATATGAGAGCATATATGATTAGATTACATGATTTGTATTTGTAATCCAAAAAATAAGACATTTTACTACAAGAATACTTGAGCTTGAATGTTTTTACCAGCTCAATTCACAATGGCAAAGATGTGGAAACAATCCAGATTTTTCCCTTTTTTTATCTTGTTGATTGCCATTCTAACTGGCTGATGTTATTTCAATGTAGTTTTGAATTGTAGTTCCCTGATGAATAGAATTGTTAATAATTTTTCTTATGTTTGTTGCCCATTTGTATGTCCTCTTTTGAGAAATGTTTATTCAGTTCCTTTGTTCACATTTTAGTTGGCTTATTCAGTGTTTTTATGTTGCTTGAGTTCCTTTTTTCTATGTTGCAGACAAATGTACCTAATTGGAAGAATAGTTTACAAATAGTTTTTCACATTCTATAGATTTTCTCTTCACTCTGTTGATTGTTTCCTTTGTTGTGCAGAAGGTTTTGGCTATTTTTCTTGCCTATAGTATTAGTGGTTTGGTTTGCTCTGGCTTTGATTCTGATGGGGCACAATAGTATAGTCTCAGTAGAATTTCTTTACTATAGTTAACTTGAGTGTTTTCTTTGAGTTACTCAGTGATTTATGTTGTGGTGCTTAGCGGGGGCTATGATGAGACTTTTCTAGGAATGGGAACACTAGGCAGGACAGTCTTTGGGCAATAGTATTTGCACTGAAAGACCAGGCAGGACAGTTTTGAGGTTCCTGGTGACATAAAAGGGCAACAATGTGGTGGTGGAATACCTAGCTTGGCCAGTCCTTAGGCGTCCAGGTGACAGCTAAGACATGTAGCTGTGATAGTGGGAGGTGAGGGAGATAGGTCATCAGGAACCTGGGTAATGTGAGTGGCACAAGTGTTGGCAGAAATGACAGTATACTAGCCTTCAGTCCCTTCGCCTGTGTGTATGGGTACCAGCAGTGGTGAAAGTGGGGTGGCTGGGCTGGCAAAAATTTCTAATGAAATGGTACACAACAACCAGACCCCTCACTACCAGTCACTTGACTGGAAATTCAACTGATAAAATTAGAATTTCAGATAAAGTAGAAAAAATCCAAGAAATTTTAGACAAATAATAGGGATTTATAAATATTACATTTTCTTTTAATTCTGATTCATTTTTTTTCTAACTCACTTATAAAACTCAGAAAAAAGTAAGTTAAACTTAAATATTCTCTATTCCTGAAATACAAGCGAAAGTGTAGACTGAAAAAAGAAAATATTCATTTTGAGTATTTTACTGACTTAATTAAAATAAGTATTTATTTAATGCAAGACTTACAAAAACAGGCAAATTTATAAATTCAAAAGAAAGGGCATTGTAAGGTAGTTGGCAATTTTACTTTCTCTATAGAATTAGATTTTAAAAATATTGTTGTTTTATTGAAAGTAAATTAATGACTTTGCAGAAGTCAAGTGAGGTAATATCCATTAAACTCTCTTTAAGCTAATAAAATTACAGCATATCAGTGTTTTTGTGAAAGGAGTTGAAGTGATACCTGAAATCACTTGACTAAAAATATTTAGTATGCAATTTTTCAATTTATACTAATTTTGGTATATATTAAACATGAAGGCTATTCTTGATTAATTCACATTAAAATTACATATTTTGATTTGCATAAATTTTAAGAGCCTTCATAAATAATTTTTGATTAAACACTCTGATATATATCTTTTGCAGTTGAAATCATAGTAATATAGTATTTACAATATGGTAACTAATGTTCCATACATGTGACCACTACTAAATAATTGTATAATATTTATATGCAGGTATAAGTGTGCTAATACTATAGCACTCATCAATAAAATATTATTTTTAACATGACAGATTGATAAAGAACAAATAAATATTAGTATTTTTAATATTTTGACAAGTAGTAACGTTTTTATTTTTATTTTGTGTTTGATATTCATACAAGATATTTTTTCAAATATTTTGTATATTATTTTATTAAAGTATTAGAGGGTATTTAATCATTATTCTTTAGTATTTAATCTAAATATTTATAGGTACTTTTCTAATTACCACTTTACTACTTAGCTTTTAAATAATCTATGTATAATGCTTAACTCACCATTTTTTTTTTTTTTGAGACAGAGTCTTACTCCATTGCCCAGTCTAGAGTACCATAGTATCAGCCTAGATCACAACAACTTAAGACTCTTGGGTTTAAGCAATTTTTTTTCCTTAGTCCTCTAAGCAACTGGGACTAGAGGCATCTGCCATATTATCTGGCCAATTTTTCTAGTTTTAGTAGAGACAGAGTATCAGTCTTGCTCAGGCTGGTCTTGAACTCCTGAGCTCAAGGGATATTCCCAGCTTGGTCTCCCAGAGTTCTAGGATTACAGGCATGTGCCACCACACCCAGCCAGAAATTGTTTTACCTAATTTAGTTAATCCATCATTTATCTTGGAGTGTTTTTTTAATCATTAAGTAAAAATTTCTCATTCTATATTTAGGTACATGTTTACTAATATTATCTTATTGTTTCCAAATTTTAAATCAATTTTAATTTTTTATTAAACATGCAATCTATAGTAATAAGTTTAGTGTATGACACAGCAAAAATATCAACATATGAGTATTCAAACTCTAATTTTAATATTTTAGAAATAATTTCTCCATTACCTAATTTTTTCCATGTTATTTCTTTCTTTCTTTTTTTTTTTTTTTTGTGGAGACAGAGTCTCACTCTATCGCACTCGGTGGAGTGCTTTGGAGTCACAGCTCACAGCAACCTCCAGCTCTTGGGCTCAAGCGATTCTCTTGCCTCAGCCTAAGTTAAACCCTTCAACTTAACTTGTAGTCAAGTAACTTTTCTTCCTGTTTTAAAGCTGTGTCCAAGGCAGGAGCTCATAGGTGGCTTTAGAAGTCATTTTGTAGTATGTTTAATACTCTGAGAGGTGATTAGCAAGGTGTGAATAGGGGA
>CAUYON010191818.1:0-19948 GCA_963573935.1 Arctocebus calabarensis
CTGCCAGAGCGTGGAGCCAAGGAGCCAGGACAAGGCGGCGACCGCGCGCAGCAGCCCACGGCGGCCGGGTCTCGCGCCCACGTCTGTCCGCGCTCTCGCGCCCTCCGCGGGCCTCCACGTCCCTCGCTCTCAGGCCAGAAGTGTTCCGAGAGGCCCGATCGCTAGGGCTCCCCTCCCGCGTTGCCCGTAGACATGTAGCGCACTCGGGGCGCACGCTCTCCCGCGCGCTCGCAGAAACTCACACACGCACCTACCAGCAGCTCCGAGTTTTCGGGTAAGGTGAAGCTGGTCCTGGACTGAGGGTCTAGGGTCCCGAGCGTGCGGAGGGTGGAGGTCCTAGGCTGGGGGCGGGGTGGGGGCGAGACTGTCCCGCCTCCTGGCTCGGGAGGCCAGCGCGGCTCCGGAGCTGCGCCACTCCGGTGGGGTCGGCTCCCCGCGCTGGCCGAGGGCGGAGGGCGCATCCTGCAGCCGCGGAGTTGTGCGGGGAGGCGCCGTCCCGCCGGATTCCAACCTCGCGGAGTGCGAGCTGGGCGCCGCTGGCTGGGAGGCGGAGGTGGGTGCTCGCCGCTCCCTCTGCGCTGCGCCGTGGCTTCGGAGTAAACTTTGTGCCCCGGCGGAGTTGGAGATCTGGGCTGCGGCGGGCGGAGACACCGCCTCCGGCGCTCGCTCCGAGGTCCCGGCGACCCTCCTCTCATCCCCTCTCGACCAGGCCGTGGGTCCAGCTCACGCACACCCTCCTCCCTGCCCTCTGCCCCCAGCTCGAGGCGTCGGACATGCTGAAGCCGGGAGACCCCGGCGGCTCGGCGTTTCTCAAAGTGGACCCAGCCTACCTGCAGCACTGGCAGCAGCTCTTCCCGCACGGCGGCGGCGGCCCGCTTAAGAGCGGCGGCGGCGTGGGTCCCCTGGGCGCGCCGCAGCCCCTACAGCCGCCGCCACCGCCGCCGCCGCCTCCGGAGCGAGCCGAGCCTCCACCGGACAGCCTGCGCCCGCGGCCCGCCTCTCTCTCCTCCACCTCGTCCACCCCGGGTCCCTCCTCCACCTCGGCCTCCTCTGCTTCCTCCTGCGCTGCCGCCGCGGCTGCAGCCGCGCTGGCAGGTCTCTCGGCTCTGCCGGTGTCGCAGCTGCCGGTCTTCGCGCCTCTAGCCTCTGCCGCCGTCGCCGCTGAGCCTCTGCCACCCAAGGAACTGTGTCTCGGCGCGGCCTCGGGCCCAGGGCCTGCCAAGTGTGGCAGCGGCGGCGGGGATGGCCGGGGCGCCCCGCGCTTCCGCTGCAGCGCGGAGGAGCTGGACTATTACCTGTACGGCCAGCAGCGCATGGAGATCATCCCGCTCAACCAGCACACCAGCGACCCCAACAACCGTACGTAGCCGCGGCCCGCGCGCTCTCTCCAGGGGCGCCGGCGCGGGCGAGCACGGGAGCGGGACCGGGAGGCGGGTCGCATGAGGGTGACACCGGGCTGGACGACAGAGGAAGCTTGGACGGCTCCACTCCCTCCTTGTGCCTCCCAGACCACCACTGTGGCAGAAGTTTTCTGGCCTTGGAGAAGGAAGGAGACCGTACGGGATGGCAGGGTGGCACTGCGGGGTTACCTCCCTTCCCTGCTCAGGCCCCGCTTCACAGTCCCTAGTACTAGGGGCAATACAGACTTTGCAGGACACTGCCCCGGGGCCGGGTGGGTACTGGCTGCGCCCGGCAGGGAGTGCCTGGGACGGTCCCGCCTGGCCCTACTTGGGACTAAGGAGAGACGCTTGGAGTTTTGGGGGAGCGTGGAAACCAGGGCTTACTTCTTTCTACCCCACTTTTGAAGTTAAACTGCGGTCAAATCACTTTCGGGCCACCCGGTTGTAAGGAGACCGCTGGGAGCTTCTGGCTGTCTGGGCCTCGCTGAAGTAGGAGTTTGGGGTGACACCGAGTCTGTCTCTTATTTAAGGCAGGAGTGATTCTTAGGTCTACTATTTATTTAGAAAAGAAAGAAAAGAAAAAACTGCCGATACATACAGAGAAGAAAACTTCCGACTTAGGTCAGGGTTATTCTGTACGGATCCCACATTCTCCGCGCACCTTTGACCCTGCAAACGTTTGAAATTCGTGTTGGTTTATTTGTTTATTTTAGAAATTCAGGTGATAGTAATTTAGTAAAAGAGGTTTACTCCTTTCTCCTTCAAGTAAATAGCAAATGCCTAACAAAATAGCAGACTCAGCTTGGGTTCCTATATTCACAATTTCAAACGCTCGTCACTAATAGTTTCCATTTTGAAGACACAAATAAGAATAATTTAAATAAATTATTGAATTTAAAGAAGATCAAGAATGTCTATTGCTTTATATCTGCTTCTTTGGGGGGTAGTTTCAGAGACTATAATGTGTTTACATCCAACCTTTGCGGTAAGTGTAAAATATGCTTTCAGAGACTTCTAGAGATAACGTTAAAACCAGTTAAAGGAGTCGTATTGCAAGCAGTATAGGACTTGAAAGATTAACATTCATTTAGCTTTTTCTTCATCTTATTCCTTTGTCTGGCTGCCTTTTGAGAAAAGATGGTCGTAAACATTTGTTTTTATTCTATTTTGAAAGAGTTGCTTCTCGCAGAATGTCTACCACTCCGTGAACTCCTTAATTCATTGTAAAAGCAAAATAACTTCAATCATAACCATTTAAAGAATTCCCAAAGTTGTTGCTTTGATGAAAAAACACTGGGCATCAACCTAGTGATTGAGGTATATTAATGTTTCCTTAATTTTGAAGATAATTACCAACAAAAAAGAACAATTGTATTTACTTTTTTCCTTTCTAGAGTCTGAGAGCAAAGAGCTGGTTTAAAATGGGGGCTTCGATGTGCAGTTAAGAGGACTATTATATTTCAGTTTCCAGGAATTTTACGAAATTAGATTGCCTTAATGGATTTCAAAAAATACTTATTTCCTGCTGAATTTCTTGAATGTGTTGTTTTCGAAGCAATTTTTTTAAATGTGAAATACAAAGATATGAAAGCTTCTGGAAAAGGCATTTCTTACTGCTGACTAAAATACAGTTATTTTACTGAAGTGCTTCAGCAAGCTTGTAGTTCCCCTTCTGAATTAAATCTGCGAGGAGAAAGACATAAGCAACACACCCAAAGCCCTGGCTGTACACTGAGCTCCCTAGACTGTTTACAATGCAGTATTGAGATTTAATAACATTTTCACTAGAGGAAACTTAGACTAATCAGAGAAAGAATTAGGATAGATTCCTGATTAATAGATGGCTATTGAACCAGTTTACTGCCTAGGTAACTCTTTTGTAGTTGGAGGAAACGAAGTATGAATTTATTTAAATTATTCTTATTTGTGTTGACCTTCTGGTATCTCTTTTTGAGTCCACTGGACTGCTCATTAGAGTGCAGGGGGAAAGACCGGAAAGACGGTTAGATTATCCTATTAGAGTGACCCCACCCTGCTCACTAATTAAAGGGCAACTGAGAAAGAAAATAGAAAGCTGAGATAGGTCTGTAATGCGGGGAGACCAGGTCTTCCATTTTTCCTGGAACTACTCTGGGCAAGCAAGCTTAGGCACTCATTTGAAACCATGGGATGTGTTTTGCAAAGATGAAAGTGATTGAGCCTAACTAGGGGCTCCGAACAATTCAGAAACGCAAAAGATTGAGAAACGTTTCTCTGACCCTTGACAGGGTGAAAAGTGGTGGGTACAGCAGTTACTTGAAAGACTTAAAAACAGCAGCTTCTCCTGATTCCTGAGTTGTGAGAAGGGCTAATAGGCAGGAGGGAAGCTCCTATTAATCTGCCATATGTAGGGTTCCTTAGTTTTCGTTTTTTTTTTTTCTTTTTGCCATAAGAAAGGCTGTGAAGTGACCACTCGACACTGCTTCATTTTGTCACTTTGTACTTAAAAAAGCATTGAGTCATTTTCTCTTTTTCTTATAAGGCAAAACAAACACAAATAACCTCTCCCTTCCCTTTAGCTAAGTAACTTTTTGCCTGGGATCAGCAATACAGGGCACCATTGCTCTGTAAGGAAAGAAGTTACCAATGCTAGTCTCACCTTGAAACTTTATTGGCATCAATGGCAAATGCCACAGTGAAGGCGCGTTAGCCCTCTCAAACACAGAAGGATTTTAAAACCACAGAAACTGTGCAAGCTAGCCCAGGGGAGCTCTTCCAGAATGTTTGTTATCTAACTGTATCTATTTCTTCTGTGACTGAAGTATACTTTCTACTGAAGCTCTGAATGTTTACTTAGCTGCTCTGGCAGCTTTCTTCTCTTCAAAGTCAAGTGGTGCGAGGTGTAATATAAATGAGGGATGGGGCCCTTCCTTCTCCTTCTTGTATTACTGTCCTTATTTACTCCTGCTTGCTCCTAGGCATGGGCCTCTGCTGGGGTTCTGGGAGCTGTTGTTGGCTTTTTGTAGGGAGGATCCCAGGCTTCCTCTCAGCTGAGCTTATTATATAACAGCTTTCCATACCTTTTGGTGAAGATGTTCCTCTGTATTACTTGGGAGGGAGGTGGGAGTTGAGCTCATCTGTTGTCTCAGCAGAGTTGGGCCACCCTGTACTTTCCCAGCTAGGGCAGGGTCTCTGTCCCCTTTCCATTTACAGAAGGCCTCCTGTGCAGGGAACAGCACGGGGACCAGCGCTGGCTGGAGTATGCACAGGTTTGGGAGCAGGACCCTAGGCTTCATTTTTGGTTGCGTCTTGCTTTTTCATGATTTGGGGAGAGAGAAGGAAATCTGTGCACATCACTGTTTTGTCTGGCTGTGGGAAGTGTGCTATGGGGTTAGGGAAAGAGATGAAAGGAAGGTGAGTGTTTTTTGACTTTTTCAGTAATGTCTTCCCACCCCGTTCCAAGATGCAAGTCCTGTTTGGGGGAGCTTTGAGCCCACCAGGGGGCTGTTCGTGCCACCGAGGCACTTCTGGCTGTGTGGATATCGCCCAGCGTCTCCGTGGTCAGCGAGCAGCCGGCAACCTACATTTCAGACCTGGTCTAGTGGGAGAGAGCCTCAGCATCGGCGTGTGGGCTTTCGGATTCTGTTTTTCTTTTTTCTTTTTGTTTTTGTGTGCAAGCCCAGCCCCCTCCAGTAACACACATGATTTAACTATTTTACATCTTTCGTTATCTAGCGCCCTAAAACTGAACATAGAGCCATATATTAGATTGAGGTTAGAAGAGGTGGCGACTGTTTATTTAAGGTGATAAAATGGTCCATCAGCAGTAATCTCCATCGATATGTGCCACCAGGAGATGAAGGATGAGGGGACAAGCCACAATTAATTGCCCTATAGTTTTGTAGGAGAGAGTGGAGCCAGCCCAGACCCGCTTCGATCTCCTCTCGCGGCTCCTATTCATCATCTCCGCATTGTATATGGCGGCCTCGCAGGGGCAGGGGCCAGCGAGGTTTATCTCCACGCAATATTCGCTCACCCTCATACCCTGGCGCTCCCATTTAATTTATTAATACAGTCATCGGGAGACAAATAAAACCCACGTTTTCTCCCTCCCTCCCTGCTTTCCTCCGTCTTTGTCTCTCCTTCGCGGACCCAGGGCCAAGCCCCCAGCCAGGCCGGGCAGAGCGAGCCCAGCGCTCCTGGGGTTTCGCGGGGGTGGGGGGTTTTCCCTCGGGTGGAGGGAGAGTCCCGGAGCAGACTCCCGGGAGCTGGGCGCGAACACGATCGGCGCCCCTTCTCGGCGACCGGGTAACCCGCCTAGCCTTTAGATCTGTTTCTAGATAAGATCCCATCCTGGTGGAGGAGGAGGGCCGGGTGGGTAGCGGGGCGCAGAGCGGATTAGGGGTGGGGGTGGCGTCTGGCCACGCCTGGTACTGGAAGAGAACCCCTTCGAGGGCAGGAGCGGCCGAGGCCTCAAAACGCAGCCTTACGTGGGAAGCTGCCTGCGCGGCCAGGCCGGGCACCCTACCCGGTGCATCCCGCCTCTGCCCGCACCCCATCTAGCTGGTGGCGCGGAATGCCGGGGGCGAGCGCAGGCTGCAGCCCTGGGGGCGTGAACCCCATGCCAGAGGTTCCGGCGGGGTGCTCCGCGGGTCAGCCCAGCCCCTCCGGGCGCGCGCTGCGCTGCCAGCAGGCGGCACTCCGGGGGCGTAGGGCCTGGGCTGGATCGATGGGCGCCCGCCCCGCAGGGCTTGGCCTGCGGGACCAAGGGCCGCGACCTCTGCGGCGGTCGGGGAGGATTTACTGCCCGAGAGGGTCTCGCCGCCCTCCAGCTACTCCGTGGTTCCCTATACAGAGGAACAGGGTGGTTCTCTAAACAGAGAGCGGGTGAGGGCCGGCTAAGTGGTCGGGGATGCAGTGGGGACTGACCACCTGGTGTGCGGGACACTCTCCTCGCGCCCACACGCGCCTGTCGGCTTCTCAGACACCAAAATCACTGAAGCGTTTTATATTTCACCTTTCCTAGAATGACATTCCAGAGAAGAAAACTTTGGCCTGCTTTGCCACCTTTAACGTAGATGCCTTTAAAATTATAAAAGTAGTACATCACTTGTGAAGACAAACGACAAAGAAGGATGTGATATAGTGAACGTCTGTTCTGCCCTTCCCTTCTCTTGGCCTGGCGAAGCCAGTAAGCGAAGGAGTCTGGAACCTATGGACAGGAGCACCAATGAATCTATTCAAGATAGAAAGGAACCGTAATCTCTTATATTCTTTAATGCTAAAATGATATTTCAAAGAGTTTTTCTTAAAGAATCTGAGACTGTCTCACAAATACAGCTAAGTCTTTATGAATAACAGTCACCAATGTGTACAAAAACTCTTTCCTTGATTTTTGAGAGAAAGTAGGAACTATTTATTTGTTTCCTCTTTATGAATACAAAATAGACTTGTGTTATATGTTACTTGGAATGCTGTGAATGTGTGTACATATAAGATATGATATACATCGTGTATTATACGTATTTATAGGCAGTTAAGGCGTGGAGCTGGCTTCCCCCTCAAACTTTTTCATATAGATGTTTATGTCGATAAAATACTTTGCCTGTTTGCCTCCTTTGTGCCATATTTGTCAACCCCAAGAAACGTTACTAATTTTTAACATCCTCAAGCTCTCCTGGGTTTCTGAGGTACAGGGTAGCAACCAAATGTTTTCAGTTTGGGATATTTTGTATATTAAAAAATAGCATTAGAATAGAAGGTGTATTTTTATGACAGTTGGTCAACTTTTCTGGCAGAGTATTTTGATAAGGCATGAGGTGCTTCTCCAATTAAGAAGACTAGTGATGGGTGGAATGATTTAAAGTGGATTGGTCTGCTCTGCTAGGCGCCTCACTACACGCTGGGGCATCCTCCGTTTTTCCCTATGCAAAAAGTTACCCTTAAGTTTTTTAACCCTTTGTGGGCATAAATGAAACAAAAAGTTAAAGAGGGCTTTTGGAGACCTACATGGATAGATAGAGGGCTTGGCTGTAGTTTTGTTATCATATATGACAAATACCAGGTGTGTGTTTCTCATCTGTGGGGTAGTGGCTGGAGTTGCTACATTTACTCTTTATTACTGATGGAGTTGATGAGACATTACACGTGGTGATGTTGGCAGTCAGCAGAATCTCTGTTAGAGGCTGTTGGGGGAATGGATACTAAATACTTTTGCTTCTAACCTTTGCGTCATTGAGTCAACCAGAAAGGAAAAATCGGTTAAACCAACTCCCTGGAGTGATTTATTTTTATTTTCATGGGCATATTGCCTTTGCTTATCACCATTTGTTTTTAGACATTTTTGCTAAGGTGCTGAAAGGCTACGTCTAACGTCAGACACTGACAGCCCAAATTATGGACATTATCTATTTACTTGCCTTTTCATTCTCTTTCTTTATATCCCCGAACTCAAGAGTGTGGGAAAGAGAGAAACTTGGGTAACTCAATCATGTTACAGAAATTTTTGTGGCCCCTGAACAAAACAGTTACTGCAGTGAAATATTTCAGTTCTATTGATTGAATCATGAGTTTGGATACAAAATTCTTCCAGCTTTCATTAGTCTTCCCACATGTCTGGAAGGAATTCCATCAAATTCCTGGAGGCTTTGGAATCAGGCAGACCTGAGTGAATAATCCTTTCTCTTCCAGCCACCTTCTAGCTTCTGGTCCTTGATCAAGTTACAGTACTGTGAATCCTCAGTTACCTCATTCGTAAAGTGGGAATCATGATACGTAGATAATATGATGGTTGTTTGGTTCAAGACAGGTGCCTGGCTGATAGTTAGCCATTGGTAATTGGGGTAATATTGATTTTCTTTCTATTCCCAAAATGACCTTAAGTTTTAATTTTCACGATCAAAAGCTTGACAGGGTATGTAAAGTGTGTGTGTTATAGGTAAGCATGAGAACACTCGCTTCTAGGACCCGGGTTAGAAAATGGAGCCTTGAATAATTTGAACATTTGTTTATGTTGCTGGCAGAGGAGGACTTTTGCGTGAGAAAGGCAGAGAGGCATGGACATTTCACTAGCTGTGCAAGCAGGTTGCTTTTCCACCTAAGATGCTTGGAGACACCTCTAAGAAGAGGCAGTCAGAGGGGGCCCCCTTCCCGGGCTCTCTTGGGAGGTGTGTGGGAGGAACTGCTGACTGAGGGAAGGCACAGCTGGCTGGATCAGGACTCCACTGCGGCAGGATTGCTCACATAGTCAACCTTGGGTTGTTGTGAAGCAAATGTCAAAAGGAGGGTTCCCTGGCCATGCTGGGTTCTGTGTTCCTAGAAAGTTTCTCACTGACTCACACGTCCTTTGGGCGTTTGGGCCATTTCCCACAGATAGGGCACATCCAGGGTGACCCAGCAGGCCTGCTTTCCATCAAGGTCAGACGCAGGTGCCCATCACCCAGTACGGGTTCCTGGCTTTCACCATCTCTGCCAGCCAGGACTCGCCAGGTGTTAGCCCCAGTGCCATAACTCTGACACTTGCACACAGCTGCGGTGGCTCCCCAGGGAAGGTGGGTAGGGAGTGGGTCGCACTAGCCAGCGCTGAGGCCACCTCCTGGGGGCAGGCCCTAATGCGCCAGGGCGCAGACACAGCGGCTCCGCCAGGCCCATTAATAACCCTGAGGGCGCTGAGATCGGACAGCAGGGTCGCTGCAGGCCTTGCTTCCTGCTGCCATCGGCCCCTTCCCACCAGGTCCGAGTCCAGGGACACTGACCGCCCACTACTGCCCGCTCCAAGTTGGAGGTCTTTTCTGTGCCCGCTACCCTGGGGAATGTCAGGGAGAGACAGCTTCATCAACAGCTCAGTTTACTACCCAAGATAATCGCATTTAGCTCCATCTACCATGGAGCAGTAGTTGGGGCACTCTCCATTGAACCACTACCCTGATCCTTAAAGGCCCATTACCCGGATCCCTGATCGTTAAATTAAATATTCATTTCTTTTTGTAGTCTGACAAAAACTTGCACACAAACCCTAGGGAGCAAACCCCAGGTAGCCACCTGTCCCCGTCGGGCTGGAGTGCCTAGATTGGGCGATGATAGGGCCATCGCCATTGAAGGACCCGGGCACGGGTGCGCCCTCAGCTGTTCCGGGCTACGTGCGACTCTGGCTCCGTGGGACCCCAGACTTGGTCTGTCCTATCCTGCGGTCGAAGACGCCTGTGTGTCCCTGGGTCGAGGGGAGTGCGAATGGTGCCCCACGCCAGCCCACCTGCCCTGGTGATGGTTAAACCTCTCCCGTATAATTGTAAAAAGAGGAAAATGAAATACCTAGTCGACCAGAGTAGAATCTCCGGGACAATCAGATTGGGGAAGAGATGGGCTTTTGTCGTGGTACAAGGAGAAATACACTGTGCAACACCAGAGAGACAGAAACCGCGGGAGTGAGCCAGAGGGCGGGAAGGAAGGGGCGAGAGAGACAGGGACAGACCCCGGGAGGACCCAGGGTCCGGAGGAGAGGACTACCGGGCGGTCCGCACACAGCCCCGAGGCGTCTGGGGGGGGGGGTCTGCACCCTGCAGTGCCAGGCAGATTTAGACGCAGCCAATTCCAAGGGAGTGGCGCGGGTTGGCCGCGCTTCCACTCTGAGTGGCCTCCGGGTCACCTCTTTCAAGGTGGCTTACCCTGGCCGACCGGGTGCGGTTGTTTGGGGGATTTACCTGAGGCCGGGTTAACCCTCTCCCTTCCCTCCCTCCTGCGTGTCTCTCGCAGGTTGCGACATGTGCGCGGACAACCGCAACGGCGAGTGCCCCATGCACGGCCCCCTGCACTCGCTGCGCCGGCTCGTGGGCACCAGCAGCGCCGCAGCCGCTGCGCCCCCGCCGGAGCTGCCGGAGTGGCTGCGGGACCTGCCGCGGGAGGTGTGCCTGTGCACCAGCACCGTGCCCGGCCTGGCTTATGGCATCTGCGCCGCCCAGAGGATCCAGCAGGGCACCTGGATTGGGCCCTTCCAGGGCGTGCTCCTGCCCCCAGAGAAAGTGCAGGCGGGAACCGTGCGGAACACACAGCATCTCTGGGAGGTAAGTGGCCGTGCCCAGCACCTCACCATCGAGTCTTGGCTCGCGCAGAACCTGGCCCTTGCTGGGTGGCAACTTCACAGAGAGCCTCTCTTGGTCCCAAGAGGGTCGTGCAGAACGGATCGCCTGGTCCCGCCTTGTGTCTGAAGCACCTGCCATAAGGAGGCTGGAGGGGTCTCACACCATAGCGAGGTGGCCAGAGAGGCAGAGCCGAATCGCCTTAGCCTATCTCTGTTCCAGCTGGGATGCATTTGACTGTTGGTCTTCCTAAATCCCCAGAGAAAGAGAAAACAGCCGAGGAGGTTAGGCATTAGGGTGGACGCTGGGTGACCTTTATGGTCCACTCTAAGCAATTCCCAGTGCGCTGGGCAGGAAGGTGCAGAACCATGTTTTCAGATAAAAACAATTTTGTAAATGTGAAACGCCAGAGACTTCAACGTGTTTCACAACTTTTCAAAGAGCCCGAGGCAAGCAAATTTTCCTGGGAGTCAGAAATCACAAATTTTGCTGCTTTTCTGACAATGTAGAATTATGTAATCGTCAAGATTGGAAAAGGAAAACGTGGGAAACCTCAGCGCTTGGGTACAACCCAATTAATGATGATACTTTAGTGGCAAAATCTTACCTGAGGCTGTTATTTAAAAATATCCTATTTGAAAAAAATGCCAACTCGAGATTTCTCCCAAAGCCTCCTGGTTGATTATTGAGGTTCACTCCTGAAGGGATAGACACTTAGCGTTAGGAATCCTACCTGTTTTAGCCACCTCCACCTATGGAGAGTTACATATTAAGTACCGGATGCTAGAAGTCCTATCCTTAAGCAAAATGTAAATCTGACTAGCGGTGGCAGGTGACATAATTAAGTGCAAATAGCCAGAAAGGAAAGTTTCTTAAATGCCAGGGGCCCAGTGGACATAGGCCTGTAGGCGTCATTAATGGCGCATTAACGATTGGTTCCGCAATAGTTTGCCCCTCACACTTGGCTGAATGGCTTGTCAAAATGATCAGTTTTACTGTGAGCTGCCAAATATTCAGTAAATAAAACTCATGGGACTCAATAATCTGTTTAAATTTTTGCTGAGTGCCCACTCTGGCCTGTACTATTTTAGGCCCTGGAGATACAGTGTTGTGATAAACTTGCTATCCAGAACGCTCACATGACTATTGAGGAAGGGGTACTGAGGCCTAGGGCCTGAAAAGCTTCCTTTGATGGTGGAGGAGTTGACTGTAGGAGAACAAGGCAGCTAGTGGGCTAGGCACTCTGTTTTAACCTGCCAGAGTTCTGTGCCCAGGCTCAAAGCTTCTGGTTTTGAACCATTTTCTAGTTGGTTTTTGTTTCTGACTAATTAGCTGTAACCTTCAATATAGTTTAAAGGCTATAAAACCTATATAGGTACTTTTCATGTTCCAGTAGTGTTTTTAGGAACTCTAATATCATATACTTCAAGGTCTGCCAATACCTTTTTGGTAAGGATATTATGAAGCAGTTATTCAGTCTACAGAGTTGCTCGATCTGAAATGTTAAAACTGAATCCCATTATACTGCCCTGTGATGACTGTCTAATTTTAGAGTGCCAAGGGACAAAGCCATAAACAGGAGAAAGAAAATCCCATAGTTTATTTTGTATGTGTGTATGTGGTTTTGTTTTGTTTTGTTTTTTTTGCTTGGAAGGCTTTTATGATTGGAATGTTGGCAGGAGGCCGCTATACACACAGAATATACCAACATGTAGAAACACTGAAAACTATGGAACTTTATTTTTCGGTACCTTTACTTGTACTTGACACAGTTAAATTTCTGTTATAAGAAAGACTGGCCTATTTAGTCAGTGTCTTTCTTTTTCTTGCCACTTCAGTAGATGTAAAGTGAATTTTTTTTCTGTCTTTTGAGGCATGTGAGTTGAGTGTATGAGGTACATGTGTTGGTTCTGTGTTATGAAAAAAGACTTGTTGGGCATATGCTTGGATAATCTATAAGTCCCTCCTCTTAGATTCAGAACCTAACTGATCTATTTTTATCATCTATAACAAGAATTAGAATACCATATATTTGGGGGGTTGAAGGGATATTAAAACTTCAACCATGTAAAAATCTATCAGTCTCTTGGAAATCGCATAGAATGTAACTAACTGGGGCCAGGTAACTTAGTGCTGATTTCCAGTTCTAAGATAAAATACTTTTCAAAATAGTTATTACATTTTTATTTGAATTAGTAATTTTTAAGATTTGAAATATGAGCTTATTTTTAATTTTTAAACTTTATTATTCTTATGAAACATGACTATGTGAATTAAGTTACTTTCATAACAGAAGATTTTAAATGTTCTGTGGTTTCTTAAATTGTAGTTCTTCCTTTTAAACCTAAATTCTATTGTAAAATTATTAAAATCATTATATTAAAAAACTCATTCTGTTATTTACATTAGATAAAGCAGTTATTGGAATATACTACAGGCCTATGAGAAATGTTTGGCCATAATTGTTTAATGACTCATGCAATAATTATCTATTTGAAAAACATATTCTTTTAAATGTCTTCCAAAATATCAGATGAACATAAAGCAAATTAAAAAAAATTAAAAGCAGTTGAATCATGATTATCTCATTTTAAAAGTTAACTGTAATCATTTCTCTTCTTCACATTTTTTCAAGTCATTTGCTGATGAAGAAATGTCTTTTATATTTAAAGTTCAATACTTAGGTCCTGATGGATCTTACCAGGGTTACTTATCTTTATTTCTGTACAATAAATGGATTGGTAATCTTTTCCCGTCACTGTTTCCAAGTAGATGATGGATTTTTGTTTCAGTTTACAGTTCATTGTTTTTGGTATGGCTGTACTTTATTATACACATGAAGGCTTATTACAGAAACAGTCAGATTCACCTTAGTTATTTCTTGTGTTTAATCATTAAAGGCTATATTTTCTTTGTAGAAAAAAGACTTTTAAATATTTATTATAAATCAGCCATGGAGAGCTTGTTTGTTTGGTTTGTAAGCATACTATCATTTTTTTTTGGTTAAAGTTTCTTTGTGTATAATCTTAGTACTTCAAAATATAGCAATTTAAAGAACGTTAAATATAATTCTATTGCACTCAATATGTTTTGACTATTTTGAGTGTTTATGGGAAATTTCAAGAGTTTTTCTTTTCTTCTTGCTTTTTCTTTTCTTTTAGCAATAAGCCAAAGTAATTTTTTTTTTATAGTTTAAGGAGATTAGCAAGCTGAAGTACAAATTGTTAGCCAAATTTTTGCCAGTTTCTTTTAAAATCAGAATTTTAATGTATTTTTTTAAAAAATAATAAATTCAGATACTTTAAAACAAAACATTACATATAGGGTGCATTAGATAATCACTCGCCTTGATTATATACATTTATTCCAACAAGACTTGGATGCATGATACATTTCTAGCTAGTTAACGTAATGGGAAAAAAATCTTGAAAGTTTTGCAAAGAAAACAGAATCTTTCTCAGCAATTAGGTCTTATTGATGAGAGTGAGATAATTTTGTCCTAATGTGTTTTCTAATAAAGAAGTGAAAAGGCACATTCAAATCCAACATTTACGAAAACATTATCTCAATTATTAATGTGCCCTTTTTCCCTTGAGATAAATTAATCTAGTTGCACATGGTTTCCCCTTTCTGCTTAACATCAGAATTTAATATGACTGGACCTGAGGAATGTCACCAATGTATACTTAAAATTCTACTGGAATAAAATACGGAAGTTTAAAATAAAGCTACAGTTTAAGATAGGCTAATACTACTCAGGCCTTTCAACTCAAAGTCTGATTTGACAAAACAATTTAGCAACGATGACAAAATAAATCGCACTTATTTTCACCCTAGAAAAACTATCCTACGAATTGAAAAAACGTAGTGGCTTGTTAGGATTGTAGTCAAGGTACTAGAAAGGGATTTAATTTTATAGAACCTGTCTTTGCTTAAGTAAATTTGAGTATCTCATTTTCATTGGCCGTATGTGGAAACCTTCATTACTTTTCTTTAGAAAATCAAGGGGGATACATAATGTGGACCCTTTTGTGGTTTGATTTTGTGCCATAATATTTTAGATTTAATAAGAGTTTTGCTTTTAAGCAAATGGTCTATTTTTCATCATTACTATTTAGCTTTGGTCAAAAGATATGAATGAAAACCAAACCAATATTAAAAATATATTACACATTACTAAATTTTTACATTTCAAAACCATCATGGGTAATTGGTACTAGAAGAAAATGAATTGATTTCATATTTTAAATGTTGTGTGTATGTTTCTATAAATGACTGTACCCGTTTGTCTGGACTTAGCTATTGAAAAAGTCATTTAGAATTAATCATTTTAAATTACACTAAAAATCACTTAAAAGTTGTTCCAGTGATAGTACTGTAATTATATACTCCATATTTTGACTTTGACTCATTTTGGCCTGTTTCACCAAGACACCAGGGGTTAGAATTATGTGGCTGTCACAGTTACATTGAAGTAAAAATTGTTTTTCTCAGCAATTTATCATTTAATCCACTAGTCTGCTTGTCAGTTTGGTTTTGAATATGTCAATTTTGTGAAATTCAAATATTATTTCCTTAAAACTAAACCATAGTAGTGTTCCTCTTCTGCTTTAAATTACACAGAGTAACAGCTGGTGTATCTCCACAGCTTTGGCTCATTTGATTTGAAGATGTCTTTTATAGTGGTGCCCATTTGATAAAGTGTGAGCATTTTGTAGTTTTACATAAACTGTAAAACCATCTGCCACCTCTTGGAATGGTTTCCAGCATTGTGTTAAAAATCGACACTTGGTACTTTAAGTTGGCTTTGAAAGCCCATGTAAAGTCCTGGGCCTTTTGCTTTATGTATCAGCCTACACGGTGCCACCCTTGGTTTTCTGAGTCTAAAAATGTTTCTGCTTTAAAAAAAAAATTATAACAACCATTTGGAAATTCTCACATGAGTGGGGTTTAGTCTAAACATGCATGTTCCACCACGTTGCTTTAGCTGCAAATACTTTCTAAAGACTGATGTGTTCCATATCCACAGGACAATTTTTCTCATTAGTTCAGTTTTTCTGTTGTTTACAAATTGCTTCTTGTATTGGTAGCATTTTTTCTGTGTGAAGCAGTAATTCACAAATCTATAAAGCCTTGTTTTCTCACATCGGTAATTTTTTTCTTCTTCCACACTCACTTAAGAGTAGGGTGTAGCAAGTAAAATCAGACTCTCAGAGGTTACCGGATAGATGAAATACGCCCTTCTCAATCCCTGCAGCAAGGGATCCGATCTCCTAACACAGGTCCTGAGAATCCTGCCGGGGAGTCTTCTTGTTTCATTGTGTAAGTTAAGGCTGTTTTAATTATTTGAGGAAATTGTTACCAGGAATCGCTGATAGCTGTAGTGTAACTTATAGATTTTAATTTTTTTTGATTGACAGTGAAGCACTGCAAATTACTTATTAGAGGACCATGCCCACAATATCAAAAGTCTTCTCTTCTCAGAGGATGGGTATAGTCCATTGTGAGCGTGGGGAACACCTTTTGCCTTTCTAAAGAATGCTGTGTGTAGAACAACCAGGAGCCTTCTCCCCCTCTTTTCTCTCCTTTTTAGAATCATATATACTCCAAGATTTCATGAGTGCAGACATTCCTTGTGTATTTACACAAGAAATACAGGCTTCAGTAGAAGTACTTAGCATAAAAACCAGAGAAGCCAGGGCAGAATATACTTTTCCTTGTAAGCATTTGCCACCTCACTCAGATAAGTTACAGAATTCCATTATCCAAATTGTTACACATGTGTGACAGAGGTTGACCTTTCGTCATGTCAATCCTTTTTGTGCAGGCCCCAGGCTCCAGCCTAATGGCTCAAACCCTGATTTACTCACTATAATAAGGGCAGGGGGTCGAGCAATTGTCAGGCTGCCTGTTCGTACTCTTCTCGGAGCCTGGTTGAAGGCTGTTAACACAAAGCTTTTCAAAGTGAATTTACAACCAGCACCACTGACAGAGGCCAATCAGTGCACCATAAATGTCAGGTTAGTGAGATTGAGCAGTAAGTAAAGTACTGACAGCACACTATTGGCTGGAATCAATTGGCCAGGCTTTAACTGAGAAGAGCAATCCACGTGTGGCAGACTTCGGGAGAGACCTGAGTGTGTGGCCTGGGGGTCCAGGTGGACGTGGCAGGTTTACCTGTGAGTGGGAGTGGAAGGGTTGGGACATCACACGTTTTCTTCAGCGTGACTGGCGTCATCCACGTTGATGTGCTCGACGATGTGGGAGTTCGGAGTGGCTGAACCTGCAGGCTCCGAGGTTTGGCGTCGAAATATGTCGGTGCAGTGTCGGACAAAAGAGAGAGATAGAAACTATTATAATATGGGGGTAGCAGAACTGAGGGACACCTCTAGTGCATTGCAGTTCTGTGAAAGGTAATTTGTTCCAATTCCAAAACTGCACCAGGGATTTCCACAAAGGCACAGATGCCAACACGCGTGCTCTTTTGCTTTTCCTGGGGCTCAGCAGGGCGAGACTCTTGTGGAAATCACTAATGAGTGATTATGGGGTGAGGGTCTGAATATCCATGAGATGTGGTTTCCACACCAGACGGAATGTTTTTATCATTTTGTGTAATGACAGCCTGGACAACAATTCATTTAGCTCTGAAGGCATCAGCATTAAAATGGAGGAATCCATTAAAATGCTGTATGCAAGGATTTATAAATTAGGCAATTTCCTTGATTATTGCAATCATTTACAAAATTGATTGTTCCAGTGTGGTATAGACAGATTTCAGCAATGATCATTGACAACAAGCACATTCTCTGATATCTATAGCTACTGGTCACTAAACCAGGTCACTATTTCCCCCTCTCTTCTGTTCTTGGTCTCAAGGTCAAGAGGACTTTCAAAGAAGCTTACAATTATGATGTCTCACTTGTCTTCAGAGGAGACCCATCTAGGCTGTGAGAGCAGGTGCAGGTTGTTCTAAAGGTTACAACACTGTTCTTAGATTTTAATTCAGTTCTGAGGGAGGGTATTGATGATACTGACATGCTTCAGATCAGTAGCACAGATTTTGATATGATGCTAATTTAAAAGGAAATAATTTTTGCAAATTGCATCTGTAAACATTTGTTGGGATGAATATGTAGTATCTAAAGGTCAATAATGTGTTTTATTTGTTAGTCCTTAGAGTTCTAATTATCCAATAGATATATCTTAGAGTCACTGGATGTTAGGTCAATTAATTCTGGAAGGCATAATAAAGACATTGTTACAAATGTGAAATGCTCAAAATGATGCAGATTTTCCTGTACAAGAACACACACGCATTCACACGTTCTCTTGGTGCTTAATCACTAACCACAAACCACAAAGTTACCTTTATTCTTGAAGTATTAGAGATGGGCATGACAAATGGGTTGGCAGGACTCTGTCCAGTCAAAGCTAACCATGCTGTTTATGCTTAGTGCAAAATAACTAATTTTTAAGACATTTACTTTCAATCATCATTTTGTTTTTAATCATCATTTTCCCCTTTTGAAACTTTAACACCAACTGGGGCTTGGAAAATAATAACACTTTAGAAAACTGTTGAACACAGTGTTGGGAAGACAAAAAAATGTTTGTCCTGATTGTGAATGTGTACTAATTTGATCTCCTGGTAATTCTTAGTTTAAAATGGGAAATGTTATATTCTAGGAAGATGAGTGGCTTGATGGCACCTTGAGTTTGTTTGAATCTTACTGCTTAATAACTCAGAAGTACATTTTCATTTTCAGCTAGTTGTAAAACTCATTGCTTAAAAATTTAGTAAAAAGGCAATAGTTTTTCCAGGATCTTGATATTAGCTCCTCACTTCAGTTTAAAAACTTTTTTTTCTTTTTTAAACAGCATTTCTGGTTTCTGTTAAGCCTTGAAAGCCACGTGATTAGTTCTTTCTTGGGTGAACTGTGAATGAGGTACTCAGTAATATAAATGCTTTCCCAGTGCCTCGGTACACTTATTTAATAAACCAAATTCTATAGCATGCAACTGTGAAATAATGATACGGGATTAAACCCATTTTATTAAAATGAACAGTGTTTTTCAGTCCCTGTGATCATTTTAAATTAAAGTTGCCTACGATAATGAAGTGTCTTCTATAGAAACATTCAGTGTAATCTAATTCAGTAGAAACTTCTTAAGTGCTTTATAATTGGAATCAAATTAAATGTAATCAAGTCATGTTTTCAGTGTCTTATAAAGCTCCAAGAGCTAAAGTGTTGTTAGCACACTTGGGAAAATTAATGTTTATCCCAAAAGTAACACCACTAAATTCTCAGATTTCCATGCATACTTCAAGATGGTAGATAGCTCCTAAATGAATTCTGTGTTAGAATATAGAGCTTTTGGAACTTGTATTTGTCCCAAAGTAATATTAAAATTCATTTGTGATGCAGTGGCTCACCCCCGTAACCCTAGCACTCTGGGAGGCCTAGGCAGGTGGATTGCTTAAGCTCAGGGATTCGAGACCAGCTTGAGCAAGAGCGAGATCCTGTCTCTAAAAAATAGTTGGGCATTGTGGCAGGTGCTTATAGTCTCAGCTACTCAGGAGGCTGAGACAGGAGTATCACTTTGGCCCTAGAGTTTGAGGTTGCTGTGAGCTATGTTGCCATGGTACTCTGCCGGTGGTGATAGGTGAGACTCTGTCTAAAAATATCCCTCAAAACAAACAAACAAAAAAACCCCACAAATCGTTTCTGAGGGAGAGAGTCCTGAAAAATATTGGGCTACTTAAGTAAAGCACTTAATTTCAATTTATTGGAATGAATTACAGTTTAAAATTTGACCCAGATGATCCACAAAGTGGAAAATATCATTATTAAAATAATGGAAATGAATTTTTGTATTAAAAGCAATTAATGCATAGGCCAGCCAAGCATACACCATGGACTTACCCCTGTACTCCTAGCACTTTTAGAGGCCCATGAAGGACAATTGCTTGAAGCTAGGAATTCAAGATGAGCATGGGCAACATAACCAACATAGGGAAACTCAGTCACTACAAAAAAAATAGAAAAATTAGCCAGGCATGGGGCACCTGCCTGTAGTCCCACCTACTGTGCGGTCTGAGGCAGGAGGATTATTTGGGATGAGGAGTTTGAGGTTGCAGTGAGCTATAACGACACCACTGTAATCTAGCCCCAGGAAGAGAACAAGATCCTGTCTCAATACCAGAAACAAAACCCAAGTAATTAATATATATCATGAGAAATTCAAACTATATAAGAGCATAAACCAGGGATAGCCATTGTTAATGGTTTTCACGATACCTTTTTTTGAGAAAAGGTTTCATGCTTTCCCAGGCTAGAGTGCAGTGACATCATGATAGCTCATTGCAACCTCAAACTCCTGGGCTCAAACACTCTTCCTGCTTCAGCCTTCTTAATAGGTGGGACTATAGGCCTAAGCCACCACATCCAGTTAATTTAAAAAGGTTTTTTTTTTTTTCTTTTTTTTTTACTTTTA
>CAUYON010191819.1:0-14857 GCA_963573935.1 Arctocebus calabarensis
TTTTTTTTTTGTAGAGACAGAGTCTCACTTTATCGCCCTGGGTAGAGTGCCGTGGCGTCACACTGCTCACAGCAACCTCCAGCTCTTGGGCTTAAGTGATTCTCTTGCCTCAGCCTCCCTAGTAGCTGGGACTACAGGCGCTCGCCACAGCGCCCGGCTATTTTTTTGTTTTTGCAGTTCGGCTGAGGTCGGGCTTGAACCCGCCACCTTCGGTATATGGGGCCGGTGCCCTACTTGCTGAGCCACAGGAGCCGCCCCTAGTTTGACACTTTTTAAGACGTAAAAAAATGTATGCATGTCATGAGTTTAATTCACAATCTACTTCTCTTTCAAAATTTGATCATAATTCACTGTGAAATTGCTACTCTGGCTATTTGCAATATTGGAATTAGAACCTTGAACTTTTTATTGTTTTGATGACGGTTTGGTAAAAATATTAACCATTTTTATAATAGCTGTTAGAGTGTGACTTTATTGGTTCCCTTCCCCTCCCTCTAAGTCACACATCACATTACCTTATGTGGATAGGCATTTGAGAGTCTTCACTTAACCTTGACAATCAGTGTTTGCTGTTCCATCATCTCCCTTTTTCTCTACTTACAGGACAAAGTTTTTTTCATCCTCATTGCTGAAATAACCAACATGGTGCTAATTAATTGGTAATGTGAGCATTAATAATAACACCCCTCTTCTGCCTTCCCCATCAGGTAACCCCAATTATTTTCCCTTGGTAAAAGCACAGTTTTGCTATGCTATTTCCATTGCAACAAACAGACTAGGGGTAAAAGAAATGTCTTTTATGTGGGAACTATTAAAACCACTGTATATAAATATTCAGGCAATTTAGCTTTTAATAATAAAGCTATCTAAAAATGTGTTTTCATGGTTTTGTTTGTCTTAAAAAAGGAATTTATACAAAGGCAGTAACCATGGGTATAGGCTCATATTCTGAGCCCTCCTTTTCCAAATACATTGAGTTTCCAAAAAATATCACGACAAATTTTATTTTAGGTGTGTTCAGACTACTTCAGACTATGAACCTTCACATCTAGATGAAATATTCTCAAACCACTGCTATTTGACTGTTTGAGTAGGTATACATTTGTGGGTAATGTCATATATATGATAGATGAAGAACATTAATTAAAATTTGCAACAAGGAAAAAATAAGAATGAACCATATGAACACGTGTTTGGATTATATCCTATTGTAAGAAATTGCTTTAGTCCATTTTCTTCTGCTATAAAAAACAATACCACAGACCAGGTGATTTATAAAGTAAAAGACCTTGTTTGGATCATGATTTTAGAGGATGGGAAGTCTGAGATGGAGAGGTCCCATCTTAAGAAGGCCTTCGTACCGTATTATAACATGGCAGAAGGAATTACATGGTGAGAGAAATGGCAAGAAAGAGAAAAAGAGGCCAAGCTTCCATGATAACTAACCTACTCTTGTGATAACAGCATTAATTCATTCATGAGGACATAGCCCTCATAAACTAATTACCTCTTAAAGGTTCCACTTGTCATTGCTGTTACAATGGCAATTAAATTTCAACCTGAGTTTTGGAGGGGGTATTCAAACCACAGCGGGATTCTCTCATATTCAGAGTCAGTGTCTTACTCCGGAATTGTCACCTAGGAAGGACCTGACGATGTCAAGGGCTAGTGGCTTATTGTATCAGTATTTCAACCAATATCTGGGTTCAGGTCCCAAAGCCTCCAGTTATTTGCTGTAAGATCCCTGAATTCAGTCACTCTCCGCTTAAAATGGTAACAATAGTACTTCACTTATAGTGCTGACACGAGATTTAATGCATATAGCTAAGAGGGCTTTATAACTTTAAGTTTGGTGATAATGTTCCTTTGCTACAAATATTTACAAGTTGATCACTGGTAAAGCACCTGGGTAGGGCCCTGGAAGTAAATTTCTTATTTAGCAACTGTGTGGTCATTGTTGAGAGATGTACATCTATCTTGTTAAACCATGTGGAATAGACTGTGTTGTTTGGGAGAAAATTGATGCAAATAAGAATAAGTGGTAATAATGAACTCATGCACCTTATTCTCAGGGCAAAGAGAAGAGTTATTGAAAAGTATTCAGCTCTGAGATGATGCTCATTCTAGGTCTGAAGTATATAATTTGATAGAGGTGAAACTTGGCTTCTGTAGAAGTTCGGTCAGAAGAAGTAAACTGAATTTCCTACATAGTTTGCTTCCATCATTACTCACAGGGTGGATGAATCCTTCCTCCTGTTTTCCCTCCATCTGTAATGGCTCATCTTATGGCCTGGACTACGTGTAGCAGTGAAGAATGTCATGTTAGACATAGTTTAGATAGGATGGAGATGATTTAATAGTTGTAGGGGTTTTTATTTTGAACCTAGATCTGTCTTATCATGTCTTCTATAATTGTTAAAGTTATTTCCTTTGCAGCCAGTTGAAACAAGTCTTATCTGTGGCTCCTATGACAGACAACCCTTTTAGGGTTTGAAGATAGCTTTGTTCCAAGGCCTCTTTTCATTTGACTAAAAGCACTAAGCTCCCAGGTTCTTCATTACTCTCTGGTGGCTACTAAGAACCTGCTTTTGTTGCCTTTTAAAGAACCAAATTTCATATTTCATGCACAGGCATCACAGAATGGGACCAGTCTCAAGAGTATGTGATAATCTTCTGTAGTTTGGACATATACATTTTAATGTAATCCAAGATTCAAATACTTTGACAGTACCCTAATTATTTGAGTAGAATGAGTTTACAGAAATCTGTGATCTCTAAATCGTTTTTATCCATGCTACTGTTAACATGTGTATCTTACGCTGTTTGTTGGGACCAGTTCCAGAACTAATATTCTTCATACAAAATTTAATCTTCTTAAATTTGACCCAACACTCTAGCTTATTGATGACATTTTCCCCCCCTTGTAACCAACCTATTTTACTACTGGTATTAGTTGGAACAGTGATATTTGTGTCAAGGATTAAGACTGATTATCACTATTAGTTTTCATCTACTTTTACATGGATCAGACTACTTATCTCTAGTCTTGGCTACAGAAAAGCCAAGAATAATGTTACACTGCCTATCAGCTGGAAAGTCATTCATTAGTATGTAGCTATCATACACAGTGTCCATGTGACATGTTTGATTTCACATGCCCATTTGAAACCAATTTGAAAGTCAAACATTTTTCAAAATATATTAAAGAAAAAAATAGACAATACCCCAACAGTATGCCTTATACATCATGTGGAAAGTTCAGACAGGATGTGACCTACAAGCCCAGAAGCATGTGGTCATTTAAATCAGCACAGAAGTGGTGGAATATGAGCCAGGTGAGTTGGGAAGGTTAACTGGATTTGGGTTGGATTAGATTGAGGGAAGAGGAGCATGCATTTGAGAGAGTCATGAAGTCCGAGTGGATGAGGCAGGAGCATCAGGCTCACGCTATATGTTATATGTAGATGAATTTCCAAGTACAAACCCATATATAGGAGAGTGCTGATGGTGAGTTTAGTAAGGTGGACCTGTATGATGCTAGTATTAGTGTCAGTGTTCTCCTCTGGTCAAGTCATCCCCCAACGCTTTTAGGTGAAGAGCCTGAGGGTTACAGCTGTCTCTAGGTTCATCTTCATTGGTTTAAGTTGCAATGATGAATTTTGCAAGTAGTCATGGCTCCCAGGATACTGAAAGGAAAATATCTGGTTTTCTTTTTATAATAAGGTAGACTCAGGAATTTTTGGAAAGTGTGCTCACCTCTCATTTAATATTTCTCCCAGGTTCCTTTTAACAGGGCCCACCTGGTTATTGGTCTGTCTCTGTGAACACTTTGAACTTCGTGTGTTTTAATACCTTTTCAATCTATAACCAGGTTGATTTTGAAGCAGTAAGTTCACAGTCATTTTCTTGTTCTGTCTTTGCCTTTGTGGCAAAAACATCTGCTTTGACAGTGGAAGGACTCCTAAACAACTTCTCAATACAGAGAACCACTGCTTAGGAGTCCTTAATACAGTTCTTAATACAGTTTCCTGTCACGACCCATAGGAAACTGTATTAAAGGGTAGTGTCATTAGGAAGTTTGAGAACCACTGCTCCTAAAGCTGTAAGTCCTCATTAAAGGACCAGGGTAATAATGTAATCCTCTTGGTAGTCACCTCTGTGGCGGATGGCTGACTGGCAGTGACCTGCAAGCTTCTCTGGGTTTTGTTCCCTCACTCACTTCATAGCAGATTTTCAGTGAAAAGCAATTCCTTTTAGACTTGTATTTTACTAATGATACATTTAATAAGGGAGAGGGAGGAAAACAGAGGGCATCAATGATCACAAATATCTACATCTGGCAGAGGATTGAAAGGGAAAGGGATCATGGCTGCTTTTGACAGTTAATGTTATTAAAATGTTCAATGTGGAATTTCTATTCTAAATAAGAAACACTTGAAAGGAATGGTCAGCATTAACAAGGGCTTAAATTGAAACCATGTTGGTTTGTAGGTTGTAGGATGCAAGAGACAAATACTGTCTTTAATATAAAAGCATTCTTTACCCCCAAATTATCCATGTGGCCCTGTTTGTGCCTCTGGAATTTGATTAGGTTTGGCTTTTTCAGGAAGCTGGGAGGTAAGAAGAACCCATTTAATCTTCTGTTAGATGGTTCCCTGCCTGAGCCTTTGGGTAACTCAGTTTATTAAAATGCTCTGGAGTCCAGGGCTGTTTACTCAGTTCTATACCACTCGTATGCCTGCTTTCTGGTCTGTCCTGCAGTCTAACATGTGACTCAGACAAGCCAGGGAGTAATAGAGTAAGTGTTTGATGGAGAACCTTGTTAAAAACCCAAAATGGTGGGTCTCCATTCATTGGCCCACAGACTGTTAAGCTCACAGTGTTCTCATCTGACTATTGATATTTGTTATAACTTACCCACTGAAGAAGAATCATCTGTTTTCATATTCCCAATGTACCCAGGAGCCTCAATGCCACTCACAAATAAAAATTCCATGTGTCATTTTAGGGGGGCTTATATTGACTTACAGCCCTTCTAATCTCTGTTCTGCATGTGTCCTTGCTAGTTAACTCAGAAAAAAAAATTTTCCCTAGGAAATTTCCAAATAAGTAGGACATTGGGGAGAATCCCTTCTGCATCACCACTATCAGGAATTCCAGAGAGCTACTAGGGGAAGATAGATTCGAAAGAAGCAAAAGTCTTTTGAAGTGTTCTTAAGAGGGGAACAATCAACCATCCTTGCTTATTGTTGATCCTGACAGAAAAAAAGATGTACAGATTGCACACAGATTACTCTCCAGGATAGAAATTCTTATTTATGTTTCATACATACACTGCCCAGTGTCCAGGATATAGTGCTTTGCCTGTTTCTCCTGCTATGATTCCATCCACTGGTAACATGTCCCCGTGAGAGCCTAATGTCTGTCATCACTCTGCGACATTGATAAGAGCTTATGCGTGATGTAGCACACAACTCAGGGTTTAAGGAAATGGTCATATGGATTAAATCCTTATTCACATAGAGTTGTGATCTTGTCAAGTTCTTCCATCTCTCTGTGCCCTAGTTACCTCATCTGTAAGACTGAAGAAAGCATATAGCATTTCCTTCAGAGGGTGGTACTAAAGATCACCAGAGATGATGCATTTAGAGTACATAGCACAGTTCTCCTACAGTAGTATGAAACTGACTTCAGGTCCTTATTGTCTACCATACTTAGGCCATTTCAATAGATTCTTAACAGGTTTTCCCTTTAATAACGTCTATAAATCTGAAGGGAGTGGTCTTTAAATGTTATGCTTTTGGTTGTTTCACACATTGTTTGAAAACTGTTAGAGTTGCCAAATTGCCCACAGGGTAATTTGGTCCTTAGTTTTATTGTATTTATTTATTTATTTTCTTATTTTTTTATTTTTTTTTTTTTAAATTTCAGATTACTATAAGGATACATACAATTAGGATACATACATACATTGTTTGCATTTGTTACGTAAAGTACCAGTTGCAGTAGAGCCCTTCACCTAGGAGGTGTGTCCTATACCTTTACATTGTGCCCATTAGGTTAGAGCTAACTACACATGCTCCCCCTAAATTTAAATGTGTTTTTCTCTCATGTGGGTGTGTAGTTATTCATGTTAGTATTCTTACAATACTGTACTTAGGCGGATGTTCTCCAAATCCTTCCAGGTATATACAAAAGATGTGAGGTCTCCATCTTTCCTTATGGTTGAACATTATTCCATGGCATACAATATACCATGATTTTTTTTATCCATTAAGGGGTTTATGGGAACTTGAATTGTTTCCACATCTTTGCAAGTGTGAGCTACTATAAACATTTGAGTGCAAATGTCCTTATGGGAAAGGATTTTTTTTTCCTTCTATGTAGGTACCTAGTAATGGGATAGCAGGATCAAATGGAAGGTCTATTTTTAGCTCATTGAGGATTCTCCATACTTCTTTCCAAAAAGTCTGAATTGGTTTGCAATCCCACCAATAGTATATAAACAGTCCCTTCTTTCTGCACCCTTGCCAGCATCTATAGCTTTGGGTTAACCACATGTAAAACTCAAACTGGACCTATACCTCTCACCACTTACAAAATTTCCTCACACTGGATAAAAGATTTAAATCAAAGACACAAAGTGACAAAAACTCTAGAAGAAAGTGTGGGAAAGGTCTTCACCATATCAGGATGGGAGAGATTTTGTTAAGAAGACCCTATTGGCTATAGCAACACCAAAAATAAACAAGTGGGACCTGATCAAGCTAAAAAGCTTCTGTGCAGCTAAGGGCACAACAACTAAAGCAAACAGACAGCCTTCAGAGTGGGAGAAGATATTCATATGTTATGAATATGACAAAGGCCTAATAACGGCTGTATAGATGCTTTCCATAAAGGTAAGTGTCAGAGAAGGACTTCCAGGAAAGTAATGTTGGTGAGAAATAATTATTCTGGTGGGAATAGCAGAAAGTTATTGCAAAAATCTAGGCTAGGAGTGCTGGCATCTTAGGCAGGAGAGCCAAACGTGTTAGTAGCTTCAGTGTGGAGAAGTGGTTTGACTTCAACTACAGTTTGAAGTAGGAGATGACAGGATTTATTGATGGGTATGAGAGAAAGGAGTCAAGGAGAATTCCCATTAGCTGAGATGGGAAAGACTGAGGGCACAATATTTGAAGTCCCTGGTGGAAATTAGGAATTTGGTTTCGAATATGTTAAGTTTAAAATATCTGAAAACCATCTATGTGGAGATATTTCTTTCAGCAGGAGGCTTAACAAACAACAGCTGTGGCAGCTGTTACTTTTCATCACCTTGACATTCAGCGACATCAATGCCTGGAAGTCAGAACCTGCTCACATCTGTTTCAGACGACAGAACCCTTACCCAACAGAAGCCACCGACATTTAGGTTTCCCTTTCCATGTAAACTCTAGCATACCTTCTATGTGGTTCTCCCCTCCTTCTGGCTTTGTTTATCATCCTGTGGAGTCTGAACTCATAGGATTGGATCAGAAACTCAGACTTTCTATTTCCATTGCTGATTCTGTCAGCCCAGTTGGCCACTGGATGTGTTTACCAAGGACTTACTCTAAGTGTCCAAACCAAGTCTCCATTGCCCATAGTGGTGACCTCAATGATGCTCTTTATATTGGTGTGTCCTTGTCTGTCTCACTTTCCCAACTTTCTCACTCCTGTTTGGGGATCCTGATCTCTGGCTCTGATTTTGGAAGAAGATAAACTGTGCCATTCAAGCAACAGTCAACAATAAACTTGAAGAAACTGTCAAAGCTGAAGTGGACAGTCCCATTCACCTGGACATGTGAGGAATTCAGGGATAACATTCATGGCAGCCATATAGTGTGTGTCTGTATCAATCATACCATTGGCCCCTCTGCAAATAGCATCCACTGGCTTCACACTATGTGCTTCACCAGGAGTGAGGTCCTGCTCCTTACCCCCACATCCAACCATCTTGTTCAGTACACTCCAGCAATGTTGACCTGCCTTTTCTTTCTGTTCCTTTAATATACTCACTCACACCTCAAGGCCTCCCAGACTTTCTGTTTCTTCCTCCCAGGGTGGTTTTCCCTGTGTCTTTCTTTCATGTTTTTAAGCATCACCTTTTCAGAGATCTTCTCTGATGTCTCTTGCTGAAGGAAGAGGCCTTATTTTTCTTATTTGCTGCTTTATGTTCATTGCTTGCCTCTGCATCTAGGTAAATGTCTATCACGCAGACAGCCCTTATAGCAGATGTGTTTAGAGCTCTGCCCACATCCTCTCAGCACTCACTGCTATATGCTAAAAGTGGTTTTGTTGTCATCTGTGACTCTGTGGAATTTTTTTTCTGGCTGAAGGTGACTGCTGGGCACACACACAGGGCACACTAAAAGTGCTAAAGGGTTTATGTCTTCAAAGCAGCTCTCAAACAATGACAGATGGGGGTTGTGTATAAATGCCCTGGTTTCCATGCCCCTGAGGTGAAGTCACTCTGAGGAATGCATTCCACATTATCTCTCAGAGTTTCCTAGTTGGATTAAACTCCAGTTGCCCACAGAGGTAACTTGCCTAATAATGTAACATTTATTCATTTCTTTTCTGATCTCAAAACCTTCTTAATTCCCTGCAGTATTTCCTGAGATTACCTCCTAATAAATCTATTTTCACCTAGATTCTTTTCTTACATCTTGCTTCTGGGAAATCTAACCTCAAACAATCCTCAATAAATGAATGAATAATATGTTTGAGTTCTCTGTGTATTACGGTTATTAAACCTTTGTCAGAGACATAACCTGCAAATATCTTCTCCCATTCTGAGAGCTGTCTACTTGCTTTACTAATTGTGTTCTTGGCTGTGCAGAAGCTTTATAGTTTTAACAGGTCCCAGTAGTGTATTTTTGATGTTGCTTCAATTGCCTGGGGGGAGTCCTTCTCATAAAATATTCACCCAGGCCAATTCCTTCAAGAGTTTTCCCTGCATTTTCTTCTAGTATTTTTATAGTTTCATGTCTTAAGTTTAAATCTTTAATCCAGTGCAAGTCTGTCTTGGTTAAAGGTGAAAGGTGTGGGTCTAGTTTCACTCTTCTACAGGTCGCCAGCCAGTTCACTTGGCACCATTTGTTAAATAGGGAATCTTTTCCCCATTGAATGTTTTTAATTGGCTTGTCAAAGATCAAATAATGGTAAGTAGCTTGTTTCATCTTTTGGTTCTCTATTCTGTTCTATACATCTATCTCTCTGTTTTTGTGCCGGTACCATGCTGTTTTGATCACTATCAATTTATAGTATAGTCTGAGGTCTGGTAGTGTAATTCCTCCTGCTTTGTTTTTATTTCTGAGTAATATCTTGGCTATTAGAGTTTTTTTTCTGATTCCATATAAAACAATGTATTATTTTTTGAGATCTTTGAAATATGACAATGGAGCTTTAATAGGTATTGCATTAAAATTGTGTATTGCTTTGGGTAGTATAGAATGTGATTCTTCCCAGCCATGAGCGTGGTCTGTTGTGGTATATGTACACCATGGAATATTATGCAGCCTTAAAGAAAGATGGATACTTTACTTCTTCCATGTTTACGTGGATAAAGCTAGAAAATAGCCTTCTCAGCAAAGTATCTCAAGAATGGAAGAAAAAGTATCCAATGTACTCAGCTCTACTATGAAACTAATTTATAGCTTTCATATGAAAGCTATATCCCAATTACAATGCAAGAATATGGGGAAAGGGACAAGGGTGTGTAGGGGGAGGAATGGGTGGAGGGCGAATAATTGGTGAGTCCACACCTACGGTGCATCTTAGAAGGGTACAGGTGAAACTTACTAAATTTAGAATATAAATGTCTGAACAAATGACTAAGAAAACGTCATGAAAGCTATGTTAATCAGTTCGATGAAAATATTTCAAATTGTATATAAAATCAACACATTGTACCCAATGTTTGCATTAATGTACACAGCTATGATTTAATAAAAAAAAATACAAAAAAATGAATGAATAAATGCTTAAGTATTTATACTCAAATAGTATTTACTATCTGGAACTCACTGGAGTTTGCTAATTTCATACCCTACTACATTACACCTTCCATTAGCATGCTTTTTAATTCTATCTTTCACAAGGAAAACTTATAATAACCTATTTTGGGTATGTTATTTAAATTATGTTCATGGTAGGAACTCACTACATGCTTTTTGGTTTGTGAGTTTTTGAGCAAGTTGTGGAAGCTATTTTTCATGTCATCTGGAGCTCTGCTGAGTGGGAGTGAAGATGGAGAATGTCTCTGTATCCAGCTCTGCTGTGAAAGGAAAACAGAATGCACCATTAGAGTCAGAAAATTTCATAACCTTCCATAAACAAAGAAGAAGGGCCTAAGCAAAGAGAAAACAGGAAGCAGCATGAGGAGAAGTAATTTGTTTACAGTGATTCAACCACATCGGAATTTATTTTTATCCAAATGAAATTGTGGCTAAATCAACAAGGTTGGGCAAAGACCTGAAAGTGTGAGGTCTTGGATTCCTAACCAGGAGACCAGGAACTTGAGGAATCTGAATACATTTGACCCTTCTAAAAACTGCTCTGTTTCTTGGAAAAGTCTGGATTTCCTTTCATCTTCTTTTAGAAATCCAAAATATTTTCTTTGTGGGTATGTGACATATCAAACAGTTTTCAAGAACTCAGATTTAAACTTCAAAGACAAATTTCTGTTAAGATCACTTAATATTTTATCATTAGCAAGGCTAACACCTGGGATATAAATGATCTTCATCATTTTGGCTCCTCTGGTTAACCTTGTTAGAGAAGGCAGTGGGCTTTTGGCCAGTTTCTTATCGATGTTCTGGGAAGGAACAAAACCCCCAACATCTATAGGTGCAGCTCCCACCCTCAGAACACTTAGCATCTTCATGACAAGGCCATGTCCAGGGCAATCCCAGGGCATAAATAGTGTGGAAATGTGGTATAAGGAGGAAGAATTTGCCAAATGTCCAATAATTGAACTCTGTCATGATCATTCAACACAATATTGTACTCACATCATTTTTGAGTATTTATTTGCTTACCATCTTTCCACACTTCTACACTGAAAGCACCAGGCTTTTAGACAGCAATATTAATTGAACAATCTGCCCTTTATTTATTTCCACATTCACATGTACATCTCTGCCCAGGAAAGGAGAATGTAAAAGAAAAATCACAGGGAACTTTGCATGATACACTTGAGTCACTTCCTGTTACTTTTGTCTTTCACTAAAAAGGACACATGGGAAGTAAAATGAACTGAATTTAAAAAAAAAACAACTCTGAGGACAATTAATGACAGTTAATGACACAGTGGCATGGGGGAAGGGGAGAGCAGAGAGAGAAGGAGGGAGGGATGAGGGAAAGAAAACAAAAAAAGAAAAGAAAATAGTGACTAATTCTCACATAAATTGGATTTAATTTTGACCAAAGTACATTACTTAAACATTAATTTTTAATTCAAATAGTTAATATGTTGTTTAGGATATTGCATCCTCATTTATAAGTGAAATATGTTTGTAATTTCCCTTTATAACAACATTTTTTTCCAATTTTAATATCAGGTGTATCCAGATTAAGTAGAATGATTTTTGAAGTATTTCTTCTTTTTCTATTGTCTATAAGATTTGGCATGATCTGTTTATTGAAATTATCTTTTACTTTTATTTATAAAAATTAGTTGTCTATTTTTTGAGACATTGGAAAAAAAAAAAAAGAAGTTAGCTGATTACTCCATGCTGAGCCTCCGAGTCAAAGCATTCTATAATAGACATACTCTTACCTGACAATGTGGATATTACTTTCTTTGCATTATTATTATTGTTGCTTAATATTTCAATGCAGCAATAGTCTGATTTCTTTTCTGAATGTATTTATCTTTGTTCATTCTTTATGAGGTTTGTTTCTGGTCCTTATCTTAAACATTGTTATTGTTATTAAACTTTAGGTCTTTTTAATTCTGTGAAGGCAAAAGTGGAAATCTAATAAACAATGTATATGGAAAAATAAAAAAAATAGAAAAAAGGGAATACTCAAAACAATTACATTTTTTTTTAAAAAGAAAAGTGTACCTTTATGGAAGTAAAAGCAGATCTAATTAGGTGATAAGGATTTATTCACCTAATGAATAAAGTTGACTTTTTTTCCTTAAAAAACAACAACAACACAATTCTCTACTTCTGAGTTGTCACACTCCCTGCTCACTTCTTCAACTCTTCTATCCCTTAACTTCAGCCCAAGGCACTGTTAACCTACTTCCTCATTCTTTGAATTTACCTGTTCAGGACATTTAAACAAATGAAATCATATAACACGTGCACCTTTGTGATTGTTTATCTGCTTTCGTTTAGCACCATGTTTTAGAAACTCACTGAATTTTATTTGTATTCTACATTTTCTTGAGATAGAAAAAAAACCCAGAAACTTAGGTTAAGGAAAATGTTCAATTATTATGAAAGGATGAATAACCCCAAAGCTTGAGTTCCATCATATTTTTGTTTATCAACTTAGAAACGCATGTTCCTTCTGCTTCTCTTTCAATTGCTAGATGGTCCTAGGAAAAATTATGAAATGAATGAAGATTACCTTTCTTCCAATTTTTATAACCTATCCTTCCCCTTAGATATCCAATATTCAATATTATTATATGATGGTATATATAATACCATCTTTATTTACCCTAAAATATTACATTTTGAGAGTGAATGTCTACATTTGTTAATCTTGTTAAATCATATTTTCATTTATGTAGAGGCCTCAGACTTTCCCTTGTAAGGATACTACTGGTAAGCATTTCTGAAAGACAGGAAATGGGCAACTATGTTTGGTAAGATCAACTTTCTAGACATTCGTTGAGAGTTTGCCATATGATAGGTGGGGCAAGGGCTGTATTAGAGAAGTAACTTGCCCAACGACACACAGCTAAATGGTAAAAACAGAATTCAAATACCACTCCTAATGTTTAATTCTTGTTGCATACTGCCTTCTCATTGCTTGTTGTTCATCCTATAGACTGCAGTGATTTTCAACCTTTTTTATCTGATGGCACACTTGAACCTGTAATTTAACTAATGTAGCACACAAATTATGATCAAAAAAAGTAAAAAAAAAATACATACGTACTGTGCTTCGAACTTCTTTTGAAACTAATTTAATTAGTGATTTTTCTTTTTAAATCAATTTATTTATTTATTTGAGACATTTGAAACTAATTTAATTAGTGATTTTTCTTTTTAAATCAATTTATTTATTTATTTATTTATTTGAGACAGAGTCTCGCTTTGTTTCCCTAGGTAGAGTGCCATAGTGTCACAGCTCACAGCAACCTCAAACTCCTGGGCTCAAGTGATTCTCTTGCCTCAGCCCCCAAATAGCTGGGACAACAGGCATCTTCCACAATGCCTGGTCATTTTTAGAGACAGGGTCTTGGTCTTGCTCAGGCTGGCCTTGAACCTATGAACTCAGGCAATCCACCCAGAGTGCTAGAATTACAGGTGTGAGCCACCACGCCTGGCCTAATTAATGATTTTTTAAAATTTTCATGGCACACTGGTTGAAAATCGCTGCTATAGAGTCTGCAACCAATAATCATTCCACTTCACCCCTCCTAAAACCATCACAAGATGTATCATTTGATATTTATTCTGTCTTTTGGCTCCCTCTCTAGGGAGAATGTTTCAATTACATCAATGGTTGTTCCCGTTAGTCATTTAACAATATGAATATTGACATTTGTTCTGTTAAATTATCTTTCTCTGCTGTTTTCCAGAAAACTCTAGATTTGAGTCTCTAAGATTTACTAACTAACCTGTGGGACATAACTACATGAGGGACTCTACCTAAAAAATTCAATTTTTTGACCTGGTTGTTTGTACTCTCATATTAACCTGAAGTAAAAAAAAAAAAAAAAATGACAAAAAACAATTACTTCAACTTAAAGAAAGATGGTAGCAAAACTATACACAATCCCAACCACACTTCTAGGTAATTTGTTGATATTTTAAAAAAGCTTTTGAATCTTGAAAAAAGAAAGATTTTCCAGCCTATATGTGGGTTACTCTGAAAGCTTTGAGACAGACTGTGTTATGATACATTATTTCACTTCCAAAAAACAGAGTCAACAATGTCCTTTCTGATTCACCCATGCAAGTTTCAACTTGCTCATCTCATCAGTGTTGCCACGAGGGGCTTCATTTCTTTCTGCTTGTGCAGATTTTATGTTTCTTGATTTTTATGTATCTCCTAATACCTGTATTATATTGTGTGGAGAACATAGTTGCTATCACCAGGGAGTGTTCCATTCTTTTCTATTTATTTGATGAAAATGTCAGGCTAAAGTAGGATGAGAACTTCTACCACTCAACAATTATTTGTTGACTATCTTATGAAGATGTGCTAAAGGGAGTTATTCAACTAAAGGATGCTGAACAGCAAGAGGAGAGCATAAGAAAGTATACAACTCATTAGTAATGATAAATATATAGACAAGTGTATGTTATGACCATAAAAATGATGGAAAAAACCACTTTTAATTCTAGTATAAAAGTTAAAAGTATTGAGGGAGGAACAAGATAGCAGCCAAGAAACAGCTTCCTTGCAACTGGGCATGGTGAGTCTGGGGAGAGAAAACTCCAGGCATCTCTGGCTGGTGGGATCTACCCAAAAACATCCCTTTGGGGGCACAGGGAGTCAGCGTGAGAGCCTAACTTCCACACTGATGCAAAAAATAAAACTAAGCAATGGACTCTCACAAAGTAAGATGAATAGAACACTACAACACTTATCAAATATCTCAATAAATGTTAATGGCTTGAATTCCCCACTGAAGAGGCATAGACTAGCT
>CAUYON010191821.1:0-14234 GCA_963573935.1 Arctocebus calabarensis
TGATGTGTGTTCCTCAACCTTGTCTCTTGGCTCAGCTCCAAACCGTTGGCTTTCTCGCCAAATTTCTGTCCTTTAACTCTCCTTCTGGACAGGAGCGTCTGCAGAAAGCTGGCTACAGACCGCCATCTTGGCTCCTCCCCTAGATTTTTGAGGAATTTCTATACCATTTTCCATAGTGGCTTTACTAATTTACATTCCCACCAACAGCATATAAGCTCTCCTTTTTTCAGGGACAGTTTTTTGGAGACTCTACCTCCTTCTTCAAACTTTTCTCTTCTTCTCTCCACTTAATTTCTGATTTCCCAGCTAGACTGATGCTTTAACAATTGTTAGAACAGGCTAAGCTCCTTCCAAATCAGGATCAGCTCATCCACAGTTCCCTTTGCCTAGAAAGTTCTCCCCTTGCCTTTTATCTTATGCATGTTAGATGTACTATCTCTTCACAGAAAACTCATTCCCTCCTATCCCATTATTTTCCAGTATGGCACTTTTAAAATTTCCCTCATAAATTAACACCATGCTTTTGTTTGTTCATCTGTCTATGACTTAACTGCTTTACCCATTGGAATGTGAGCTCTTTGTGAGGAACAACTGTCTATCAAGATGGCCGTTGTATCCCTGGAGACAGTCTCAAGGATGTGCAATTTTTGTGCTCTCAGGACCCCACTTTTAGGAGGTCCTACAATTGGCTTGACTCTCTTTTCACCATTTAAATATTAAATTCTTAATAATTTCATCTTTGAACTTGTATTTTGTAAGTGCAAAGAGACAATAGAGCAAATAAATGAGCCAAGGAGATATATATACAAACTGTATATTCAGTATTCTTTGTTGTGCTATTCACATACAGCATTTGCAATGTCCCCAGCACAGAATTTTGGGAGTTCAGTGTGACTCAAAGCAAGTACAAGGTAAACCTGTCACATTTATGGCTGAACAGCCCCAAGATGCCACCTTTTCCGTTGCACCAAAACATGATTAAAATATAGAAGAAAAGGCAATGGCAAGTTACCTGCCTGACTATATCCTTTCTTACTCATGTTACTTCCTTGTATTAACTTGCACTAAACATTCAAAATGATGGCATAGATTAAGGAAAGGGAAAGATAGGGTAACCCACAGTTCCTTTTCATTTCAGTCCTTCTTCACTCATCAATAATGCACAGGTAGACAATTTAATAAAATAAAGCAGTTGAATTAGCTCTACCTGGTATTTCTACTCTCCTGTATGAAAGAAATACACACACATATGTGAGCTGCAAAATACAAACTATGTAATTTCAACAATTCCTCATACCCACTAAATGCTCTTCTACTTGCATTTAAAACTAGCATTGCACAATATAAAGATGAATGAAAAATTCAGGCTAGCAATTGAACATTTTGATATTTCTTTAATTAAAATGTAATTAGCAAATAAAAACTATAAAATAATAAGTTAAGAGAAGAAGAAGAAAAAGTGTTATAGTCTAATAGCCTGTAATGTTCCTTTTTTCCTGGTTTTTGAATAAAGGACACTGCACTTCATTTTGAGCTGGATCTCACAAATTGTGGCTTTCGCTTGCTGAAATGGAAACCCACAGCCTGTGCAGCAACAATCTTGGGTCCTCCGAGTTGCCTCTGAATGACTTAGGGAATTAATTAAGCTCGAGCTGATTGCTGTGTCATGACAGATGAAGTTATGTCTCTGACTCAAGAATCTCATGTCTTCTGCTAGCATCCACAAACCCAAAACAAGCTAATTTATTAGCTGAAACTAGGCTAAAATCTCAGATTCTGACAGTTTTTACACCAACCACTAACACAAGCACCAGGAAAATATACAAGATCTTCAATACCACAGAATTCCCAAACAGACAAGCCTGGTTTAACATCTTTTCACTTAATGCAAATTCTTCCCCTCATGATCTTATCATTTGTTGCGTAATTTACTTTTGGTGACATCCTCTTCCATCCAATTTGGTCAAACCACACTAGTATCTTTGTTTTATTGTATACTTGAGGTAAGTAATGCTAAAATTCTCCTTAATTTGTCTTTTTCCAAGAAGCCTCATTAATGTGAATATTTTCTGTAATATACTTAATTTATTTTATTTTTATTATCTAACGCTGACAACTTTTCTTTTCCTCAATAATAAACATGATTTTTTAATAGCACATCCCAGAGAAATTTTTTCTTGTGGCATGTCTTTATTACCTATTCAAACATCTTAAAGAGATGATATTCACATCAACCAATCTTTGCTAATTGCTACAATCTAACTCCTTGATACTGATCTACGTCATAAAGGTTCTAGCGAAGATAGAAGAAAATTGCTTTAAAATCCTCTCAAGCATATTATGATCCAAATTTTGTTTAAATTCTATATGCATATATGTTATAATCTGTATATTTTTGTAAAAGCATGAAAAACTTGGGGAAAAGCACACAAATTAGCTAAACATAACTACATATATGTGGATCAAGAAGCAGAAAAGAAGACTTACATTTTCTACTGCTTGAGTTTCACAATTAAAAGCTTTTACTTTTATTAAACAAATCCAACATTGTTTTACAACATTTCTCACAAAATACTCACCAATAACAAAACTACTTTTCACTTGATGTTTTCCTACTCAAAAATTCTATAATTACTTCCTGTTCTCTACCATGTGGAATACAAAATCCTTGCTTTTGTCACTCAGAGTCTCTCATAAGTAGTGCTTATCTCCCACCCTACCCTATCATAACCATTCTTATCCTCTGCTTCTCCCCTTCTGCCATCATTGGTGGAAATCATTTAGTAAACCCCTCCTACCAACAACACAGGGATCGTATTAATTATTTGCATGTGGAACATTTCTTTTTCTAACCTCAACACCACTTAAATCTTTTCATTCAGCTCAAACCCATATTTGTCCTAAGCTTTTCACTGAGCTTCTATTAACTTTAATGACACTCAAACATAAGATTACACTGTTTGCTTCTTAATTTAGTCTTGTTCTTCTATAAATATTACTCTTAAAGCCATGCATAAAGATTTTTATGTTTATTAAAGGTGGAAATCATGTTTTATCATATTAATGTTAAATAATGCAACTTAAATCAGTGGACTCTACCAATTTAGAGGACCTGGTTTGGCCTCTTCACACCATATGAGGAAAATAAGTCAAGACCATTGTAGGTTCTTTTCAAACAAGAGTCTCTCCAAGGAGAAATGGGCATATTCTGCTTCGAGGTATTCTAGCAAGAGAACTCCTTGCCTTATAAAAACGATGTCAGGATTGGGTGACTATAATTAACAATTTTGTCTTCTATATTTTAAAATACCCAGAAGAGAAGATTTGGAATGTTCTTGTCACAAAGAAATGATAAATGTTTGAAGTGACAGATAAGCTAAATACCCTGATTTGATCATTACACAGTATATACAAGTATTTAAACATCACACTGGGCCTGGATAAAAATGTATAATTATGTGTCAATTAAAAAAAAATAATAGTTTTTAAAATGGCATTACAATGAGAAAAATTATATGCATATAATATAAATATTGATTAGAGACAGGGTTACATTTGGTCTAGTCAATTCCAATTGCATAGGAAGTTCAGGCATGATTGGAAGGGGGTGTGCAACAATAGTAACAACAAAACAAGGCCAGAAAACAAAAAAATTGAGCTATACTATTAAGGGTTAATAGGGGCTTAACATCTTAAGAGGATTTCAGGTAGTAATGCCCTCTAAGTTCTCTTGTTGCCAAGTTGATGAAGGTAATAGAACATAATGTTTTATATCTATGTTGTCTTGTTATAAAACTTATGAGTATCACTGTAGGAAAAGAGCCATGAGCTAGAGAAAGGTGAAAACTCTCTCTCCTAGTGCCTGTGGGAGTAGGTCAGCTTTGGAGCTTTTAAGATTGTTTGCCTTGTCTATCCCATAACTCTTAGGAAGTTTGGGGCTGCCTAGAAATGGAAATAGAGCAAGGGAGTCAACACCTGCCTTTGGTAGGTCTGAGTTCAGCCCTTGGACTGGAACACTCATGGTTTTTCTTTAGTCTCAAGTCTCTTGTGTCTACTCATGCATCATCATTCCTCTTCTCCCCTTTCCACTCTGTTCCTGTTGCTCTACTTCTCACCAGTAAAGGACTAAAGGAATAAAAACACTGGAAATCAACCTGGACTGGTTTTCTAGAAGGCAAAGCAAAAACAAATATAAAAGCAAACAAACAATAACAAAAAAAAAAAACACCCTCCACATCTTTAGTAAGATTTTAAGCCAGAGCTACTTTTTATAGGTAATTTAATAGATAGTTCTAGCACATAGTGAAATGAAGCCATTATTAGTACCTTCAATAATTAGAGACACCTATATTTATTTTTCCATTCCTAAGAGTTCTGCTAGTATCATTTTCCTACCAGAAAAGAAAAATGACAGCAAACAAAACCTCAAGAATGTATATGCTTTGTGTTTTCTCCTACCCCAGAAACTATGGCATACAGGATAGCCATATCAAGGAAACCACGTGATCACAGTCATGCCCACAAAGCATCCACAGTTTGGTTTCTGATGAATGTTTTTTTAGCAACTGAAAGGTATGCCACCAGCAATATGAAAGTGATTTCAACTGCATTTGAAAAATCTTGAGGTAAAGCTATATATTCAATGACTCAAATAAGATTTGATTTTATCTACCACATAGAAGAGAACGTGTTCATTATTGCCAAAGACATTAAAATACAAACAACAACAACGAACATAGGATGACATGTATGACCAAATCATCTCAGTTTACCCAGGTCTTTCCCAGATCCAGCACTGAAAGTCGCACATCCTGAGAGTTCCAAACTGAAATGGCTGGTCACAAAGGCACCTTATGGGTTGGAGTAATGACAATATAAGTGTTAACCTATAGACAAAACTGAAAAGTCATTTACTCTCCAAATGTTAGTGTCAGGTTTAGAACCAGAATATATTTGCATGACCCAGCAAAACACATTATTATGAACTAACAGCAGTGTCAAACATTGAATTATACCCAAGCCTCAACATGAGGAGCTGATACCCTGCATTGTCTTAGATAAATATCTCAGAATTCCAAACTCTATACACACAATGGCAACTTATGTTTAACTCTTACTTTGTTTTTTTCTCTTTTTTTCTTCTTTCAACTCTTACTTTACTGTTAAAGAAAAAAATCATTAATGCAAGTTTATGTTTCTTCATAGCTAATACTTTAATTTGATTTAAAATATAAAAACTGAAGGCTGATGCATTATAATATTATGACTATAAATAAGTATTCATTGGATTCTTTCCTCAGAGGGTCTCTTGGCACTATTTAAAGGAAAGTTATCTACTGCAAAAGGTTAATCAACTCAAACTCAACAAAAGGTCTGACTTTAATTGAAAGTCCAAATGTCAAAATCTGAGACAGGCTTTAAATAGAGCAAAACAAATTTAACATGTGGCATGCTAAAAATTCTCTTGTTTAAATTTGCATTCCCAAATCCTTACTAGAATGACAGTAAATAGTTTGTGAGCATGACAGCAGACACTTGCTAAAATGACAGTACACATTTTGATGATAATTTGAGAACATGTGCATGAGGAATATTAGGCTATAGCCTTAATTATCTTGTATTGCTTTGATCTGGCTTTAATATCAGGGTAATGCTGGTCACTGAAAAATAACCTGGGAAGTGTTCTTTCCTCTTCTACTTTCTGTGGAGGAGTGTTTGTAGAACTCATTATTTCTGTCTTAAGTGGTAGAATTTGCCAATGAATCCATTGCCTGGGTATGGATTTTCACACCATGACAATCTGTTTTCAATTATGAGTACAAATTTAACTAATGGATCATCTATTCCAATTATCTATTTCTTCTTGAAGATATTCTTGTCATTTGTGTTTTTCAAGGAAATCATAATTTCATTCAAGTTGTCAACTTTAAATATAAAGTTTTTTCATAATATTCCCTTATTGTCCTTTCAATGTCTGAAAGATCTACACTAGTATTTCTTATTTTATTTCTAATCTAAATAAAGGTATTTTCTCTGTTTTTTTTTCTTTTTCAACTACCAGCTTTTATTTATATTGATTTTCTTTCTTGTTTTACTGATTTCATGTCCATTTATTTTTGCTCTCACATTAATTCCTTACTTCTACTTCCTTTGATTTATATATTATATTTTTTCTTTTTTGTTTCCTTATGGAAGAATTTTAAGTCATTGACTTGAGATCCATACTCTCTAATATCAATAGTTAATGCTATAGATTTCCCTCTAAGAACTGCATTAGCTACACCCCACAAATTTTGAGATGTTGTACTTTCATTTTCACTTAAGATTTTTTAAAGTTCTCACATATTTATTACTGTGCCAGCTTATTAGTGAAGAGCATATAAACAGAGAGAAAACTCATGTTCCCAATGAAACATGGCCAACAGTCCAACTGATGACATTTTCAGTTTGATAAGATGATAGTTATACAGCATAAGTGCCATCTTATGTGCAATTCCTTGTAGACCCAACTTGGTTCTTCTCCAGTGTCTCCTCTCTGAGTTGTACCTGATATTATTACCGTTATCATTTGAATCCACCAGGGAATGGGACAATTTTGTTTTTGTTTCTTGGCCAGAAACTGTTTGATTCTGAAAGTCTTGTGAGAGGACATTACAAAGATTTTTTTAAAAAAGAAAAAGAAATATTTTAATATTCCTATAACTTCCTTTTTAATCACTGTAGTTCTGATTATACTAGCAAAAAATGTGAGAACAAATTGTCCAGAAGTATAGAAATAAATATATAAACTGTAGCTTATGCATATGAGGAATACTATGAAGTAAGTGAAGTAAATAAAACTTCATAAGTCACTTTGCTAAATCTCAGAAACAAAATGTTGAATGAAAGAAGCAAATTAGAAAAGAATATATACAACACAATGGAGTTTAGCTTTACAAAATCAATCAAATTAATTTATTTTCTCTAGAAAAAGTAACCACACAACATAATCAAATCACTATCTACCAAGATAATATTTGATAAAACCCAAGAAGTTCTTTTAAATAAATTTTTAAATACAAGGTAAAATAAGAATATGAAAAAACATAATTCAATGTAAAAAAATATATTGCAAATTCTGAAGCAATCACTATAAAAAGTAAATACAGAGATATAATTCACAATCTAAGAGTAGAGATAAATTAAATTTATAATGAACACTGAATTAGGCCAAAAGAAAGCAGAAAAAGATGAAAAAGGAAACAAAGAAGAGATAGCATAAATAAAAAATAATTTGAAAAACAGTAAAATTTAAATCTAACCAATATTAAAAATATGTAAGTATAGATGGTTTAAACAATGCAATTAAAAAGCAGAGAGTCTAGGATTAGATAAAAAAACAAGACCAGGAATCAACTTTAATTATGAAAACACAGAGCATTTAAAAGTAAAAGGATGGTTAAAAAAAATACAAGGAAATGTTTATCAAAAGAAAGCAGGAGTCACTTTTGGAAGACAAAGTAGATTTCTTACCTAGGAACATCACTAGATTTAAGGTTTAACATTACTAGGTTTAAGGTTTAACATTACTAGGTTTAATGAATGATATTACATTACATTAAAGGAGATAATTCATCAAGAGAATGTAACAATCCTTAATGCATTTGTACCTAAGAATAGAGCTTTGCCAATGCAAAAGAACCCAAACTCTACAAAGTAACTCAAAGAGGCTTATTGTGAGTTGAATATGTATAACCATGGCCCAGAGAGCCATGCCTATGAAGCTATGAGCAAGTGGTCTCACCCTGGTTGGGTTACAGTTTGGTTTTATACATTTCAGAAATGTGAGAATTACACATAAAGTCATAAATCAATGCATGGAAAGTGCACATTGGTTTGGCCCAAAAAGGCAGGACATTTCAGAGCAAGAGATTTCAGATCATGGATGGGTTTAAAGGTTCTCTGATTTGTAATTGATTAAAGAAAGGAAGCTTTGCAGAAGGTCTTAACCTGTGGGTCATGACCCCTTGGTAACCACGAAAATACATCGCGGCATTAGGAAGGTTGAGAACCTGGTAGAGGCTTGAAATGTTTCAGAATAAGGAAATCTGTTAATCAGAAAGAAGCCACCAGACACATGCTGAGACCCAAGTGATCTGTTAAGTAAACTGATGACCTGCAGGGATTGTTTAACTTTTGTTTTACATGGACTGATGCTTGTTAATGATTTTATATCTTATTGTTACAAAACAATAACTTCAAATGCCAGGGCACAACCAGCAGCATCTGTCCTCCCTTCCCCTTGTGGCTGGTAACTCAGCTTTAGGGCTCTTTTATGGTGGGGTCTCCTTGGCCAAGGGGGAGTCCATTCAGCCAGCAGGGGGCTTTAGATCTTATTTTAGTTCACAGCTTCAAAATACATGAGGCAAAAAGTAAGAGAACTAAAAGGATAGAGAAATCCACAACTATAGTTGGAAACTTCACTAGTTCTCTCTGACAAAGATAGAAAATAAAACATCAGTAAGGAAATATGAAACCTGAAAAACTCTATCACCAACTTAACCTAGTTGATATTTATAGAACACTCCACTGAACGATAACAATATACATTCTCTTTAAGTACACATGGAACTCTGAACAAGATAGAATATATCTCAGGCTATAAAACCAATCTTAATAAATTTAAAGTTTCAAAACCATCAAAGTATGTTCTATGATCACAAAGGACTTAAGCAATAAATTAGTAACAGAAAGATAATGAAAACATTCCAAGTATATGGAAATTAAAATATGTTTATATATAACTCAGTGGTAAAATAGGAAATCACAAGGAAAAGTAGAAGCGTTTAAATTTAATAAAAATATACACTGTAACAAAAGGTGTGAAACAGAAAAAGTAGGGCTGAGGGAGAAATGTACAGCAGTGCCTGTTCATATAAAATAAGTTTCAAGTTAGTTATCTGAATCATGACATTAAAACTAAGAAAAGAAAGCAAGAGAAAAACCAAAGCAAGCAAAAGAAAAGAATAATAAAGATAAGATCAGAAATCAATAAAGTTGAAAAGCAAACAAAAATGGAGAAAAGAAAGGAGACCAAAAGCTGATTGTTGAAAAAGATCAATGAAATTGATAACCCTTTAAGCAGACTGATAATGAAAAACAGAGAAAATATAATGATCAATATCAAGAAATTAAGCACAACTATGTTCATTAAAATGGCTGAACTGCTATAATATAGTATTCAATGAAAAAATATCATATAAAAGCTGAAAAATGCAAAATTAAAAACCATATTATGAGCATTAGACACAAATGTGGTGAGACTATACAGAAAAGCATTAGAATGGTAATCAGTCAAATCAGGAATTTGGTTACTTTAATAAGGAGAAGGAATGATGCATTTGGGGCAGAGCAGACAAATGCTTTCAAAGTTATTGGTGTGCTTTGTTTCCCAAGTAGGATAACACAACCATGAGTATCTTCTTTACTGATTTTAATTAAGTTATAGAAAAAAATAATTTTTTGAATTATTTGAACACTAAATCTGAGAGTTTTTTTTTTTACATTATTTTATTTTACTTTTTTAGAGACAGAGTCTCACTTTGTCATCCTAAATAGAGTGCTGAGGTGTCACAGCTCAGAGCAACCTCCGGCTGTTGGGCTTAGGCAATTCTTTTGTCTCAGCTTCCAAAGTAACTGGGACTACAGGCACCAGCCACAACGACTGGCTATTTTTTTTGTTGCAGTTTGGCCGGGGCCAGGTTCGAACTTGCCACCCTCGGTATATGGGGCCTGCACCCTACTCATTGAGACACAGGTGCTACCCAATCTAAGAAGATTTTTGTAATTGTAAAATTCTTTAACAAGCTAGCAACCTCCAGGAAAACTGCTAAAATATATGTACAATTAAGAAAGAAAAGGTGGGTAGAACTTTTTCTTCTGTAGCCATACTATAAACTTTTGCTACAAAGAGTCTACAAAACAGCACTGACCTTACAAAATGTTTTCTCTCCTTCTAGGAAGACCTACCAAATATTAATTAAATGTACAACTAAAATAAGCTGTGAATGTTGAAACCCCAAAGTTGGATAGAGTCAGTGCTGGCAATATTCTTTGTTCAGAATCTCTACTTATATGAGTACATTTTTCTTTTCTTCCAACCCAACCCACCCACTCAATAAGAAAAAATAAACAGGGATAAGGGAAATCAAATGTTTGAATGGTAGAGACTGAACCTTAATTTTTATATTAGTCATAAACCTTTCTGAATCAAAAAATAATTGTTAAAATGTTCAAAATGGTTTGCTTTTTATAACTGTTTTTCAAAAGAATCTGAGGAATGAACTCAGCATGTTCAATTCCCCACAACTATAAAAGTATATCCCACTATCCTACAAAACAGGTGGATCACTAAGTTTAATAAAGGAAAAATTCTAGATAAATCTGTTTATCAAAAGACATTCTTTTAGCAAAAAATACAAAGAGATGCTGTGCAGAGCTGCCCTTAACCTTCTGAGAATAAAGACATGTCAGCAGACAGAAAAGGGCTAAAGCAAGAATGATAACGTATGAAAATCTCTATTTGTTAACAAAGGTGTGCATGGGTATTTGAATGCATCAACATGATAATATGGAAAAGTCAATAGTAAATGTAGTCTAAATTAGTGATAATTTGTTAGGGCCCGACTTTGTAAATAGGGAGAAAAACACAAGTAATAACAGATTACTGTCTCAGAATTCCCTAAAACCACCTTGTTACTAATTCTATATCATTAAAGATATGAATTCTTCCAAATCTGAAACACGGGCACTGTAGCAACACAGCAGATAGTCTAGCTACCCCAAGCAGTTTAAAAATGGTTTCCTGCACAATGCATGTCTCAGGGAATTTTATGGCCAGGGAAGAAATAGAAGGGGTTGTTTTCAATAATTCACCTAGAAATCAACTAGAAACTTCTACCAAAATACTTCTGCTTCTGTTTTAAACCATCATCAAAACTCAAATCCACTTACTTTATTTTGATGCTTAGAAATTTCTACTGAATAGAGAAAGTAGGCTTCTCATCTACTGCATCTTTTAGGTTTCCATAATTTAAGAAAAGGAAATTGAGTCTGTGCTCCACTGTCACCCTTCACCAACTTCATGATCGTGGAGGGAGACATTCTCCAACATTCATCTCAAGATCCAGTGGCACTAATAGGCTGGGAGGGCAACGCCGATGCCTCACTCATTGGCTGGACTCCCTCTGTGGAACAGTCCAGATGATGCAGTAATCATCAGTGTTGATGCAGTCACAAACTGTCATTTAAACAAAGAAGCTTAACAACAAATTCTATAAAAAATACATCAAAGATGACATACCATTGATCAAAGGCAGGAATAAACAATAAAAACTAAAGAGAAAAAAAAAAACAAGCTTTTGTGATGCTACTACTAGACAAATCTAGCATATTTTTCTAATTCTAAAAATTTCTCAGTTCATTTTTTATGAAATTAATGTGGCATAGTGGGTCTCCTGGACTACCATGAGGATAGGATCCCACATATGAATTTACTTAAAGGTGATTTTAAAGGGGAACAATATTAGTCAACTTAGCCACTTACTTTTAATTTATCACTTGGTCATTATAACTGGGTACTGCTTCTTTACATTCACATAAAACCAACACTTCCACAAACTGGGCTGACATTATCTTGAGCTCCCATTTACTTATACCTTGATTTATTTGGTATGGAGGCATTGTTTGAAAAAAATAGACGGTCTTAAAAATGAAGCATATTTAAAATAAAAGAAGTACACTCACATTTATAACTTGGCAAAAGAGTTATAGTTCAGCACTCTATCCAAGCATTGAATACTGCTGGGAGTCTCCAGCAACACAGAGAACTGCAAATGAGCATGAAGTCAGCACAGAATCTTCTGAAAGGTTATGTTTCTCCTTTAATGCACATTAAATTGACTAGTTGCCTCTGTATCTCTGTATGAAACAAGTGATTTCGTAGTGGCAAAGCTGGTGACATTTTGAAATCCTTTATGAGGAAAATCTAAATACCAGCTCAGGCACATGCTATCTAAAATACTCCAGAAAAGAGATGACTATTCAAATGGTGACCCTCCCCCATAACATAGCTCTGTCTTCCTCAGCAATGTCCCGATCACGAGAGGATGTTTCCATATTCCTCAATGAGGAATCACAAAGAAAATTACAAAGAACTCTATAGCGTATGATTCCCTGTTAACGCTTGCAGATTAATCACTGTGAAAACAGCTATACCTCTTGCCCTCTACTGAAAAAGTAGGCCGTGGGAAGAGTCACTCTTCACATACCCTTGTACCTGCCAAATCGTAAGGGGTGGGGTGTGACAGTATGCCCATCATGCTTTGAAGAATAGCTTTTAATTGTGTGTATATTATTCTTCATCATACATACTCCTACAGTAAACATTAAGTGGAAAAATAAACTCAATCATGACTGTTCCATGGGGGAAAAAAAGAATTAGAGTGCGCTCTGTAGATCCATGGCACGCATTCTACAGATTCTGAATACACGTGGTACACAGGGCACAGCTTTGGCCTAAATCCGGCCCTTGGGGACCAGGATGAAAGAAAACACAATTAGAGGTGAAAAAAGCAGGTGTTTCCCTTTGTTTGTTTGCTTTTGTTGTTTGAGTGGGAAGAATAAGATAACTTCCTACACAGCAAAGCACACAGAAGCATTCAAACTCTTCATCTAATTGCTTTGTCTCTTAATGGCAAAGTGACAGTGTTCTTTCTGCAAATAAATTTATCTTCATGACCATGGAGTAAAAGAATTAAAAAAAGAAGTCTTTGTTGATCTGAGGTAAAATTAAAATCTATTTATGACACTAAATTTTACTCTGCCCTAAATATTTAATGGACATTAATGAAGGACTTATTTCAGCCCACCTTTTACTATTGTAGCCAACTGTAATTTTCTCATCTCCCCTATCAGAAATAAATTCCTTGAGGTCAGGAATGATATTATTCATTTGTGTTCTAAACACAAATCTTGTATAAATATTTATGAAATGATTTGCATCCAGCAGACACACCAAAATATCTGTAGAATGAATCAATTCTGAGTCCCTGAGGGGAATGCTACAGGAACAAGGTTTTTTTAGAATTATGATATTTGAGATAAGTGCAGTCTTTCGCACAGGCAACAAACTTCTTTTGTTGGTAGTAATTTATGTAAGAAAATAAGGTGGACACTTCAAGTAAAATTCTCATGTTTCTAAAGTAGAGAAGTAACAGAACGCAGATTTTTTTTCTTCTCTCCCTCCAACCTCATCCCATATTTATATATATTTCTATTAGATTGCTCTTTTACTTCCTATGCAATTTTAAAATACTAAATGGATCCTAATTAACACATCAAATTAAACTGAAGTGAGATTATACACACACATGTATATGCATCAGAGGGTGCCAAAAATGTATACACATTTTAAGAAAGGATAAAACTATTAAAAAAGTAATGGTCAGTATATATTGATAACAAAAGATGAATGAATACAAGTCATGTGTGAAGACCTCTTGAAATTGAAGAAGTCAAATGTGACTTGAGTGTTATAATTTTAATGCAGCTTTCTCCTTTTGAAAGATTTGTATACATTTTTGACACCCTCTGTGTGTTCGTGTGTATGTGTGTATATACATGTAGTACATTTGTGTGTTATAAACCTTTACAAAACAATCTGTGGACTGACTTCAGCCTCTCAGGATGATGTTGACTATAATGGTGATGAGAAAGTTTTAGGCAGAAGGAGTTATGTTAAAAAAAAAAAAATCCTATCCCTAAATTCTAAGGAGGCAATTAGTGCTGAATTAAGCACAAGAAAGAGCATTAAAATATTTTTAAATGAATTTTGTATTCTACAATATTATTATGAAACCAATTTATAATCACTCACATTTTCATATGAAAGATAAATCACAACTATAGCCCAGGATGAAGGAGAGAAGAGGAGGGGGGTGGGAGGGGAGAGGGGAGGTTTGATGGAGGGAAGGTAAATGGGGGGATCACCCCTATGGTACATATTGCAAGGATACATGTCAAATTTGTTAAGTATAGAGTATAAATGTCTTAACACAATAATTAAGTAAATGAGGTGAAAGCTATATTAACTAGTTTGATGTAAGCATTCCAAATCGTATATAAAATCAGAACATTGTACCCCATAAAAGCATTATTGTACACATGATTTGTGCATATGTGACTTAATAAAAAAT
>CAUYON010191822.1:0-15758 GCA_963573935.1 Arctocebus calabarensis
GGCACCTGTAATCCCAGCTGCTTGGGAGGCAGAGGCAAGAGACTCGCTTGAGCCCAGGAATTGGAGGTTGCTGTGAGCTGTGATGTCATAGCACTCTATCCAGGGTGACAGCTTGAGGCTCTGTCTCAAAAAAAAAAAAAAAAAAAAATGTAAAGTGCATCACCAATAGGACAGTTCATAAAAATTAATTCTCCGCCTTCTCCTTAGTAGTAGCCGTGTCCTGTTTAGTATCTGCAATATTTGGACATATGCTATTCTGAAATTTACTCATATTTTTTATATGCTAGGGAGTTCTCTGATTACTTGATTCATTTTTTCATACAATTTTAGTATACGTATCCTGGTATACTTTCTTTCCCCCTTGTAAACCTATTTCATAGCATTCATTCTTGTTTTCTCCAAAGTATAACTGTTAGCTTAAAAGACCATGCCTAACAAGGAAAAAGACACCATATTATAATTTGCTCTTCAAAGACATCAGGAAAGTAATAATTCCAGCCTACTCAGCATTAGGGGCAGAAATCAGAAGAATTACATTTCAATACCTGATATAAGAATAGGTATAAATTCTATTTTTTTTTTTTGAGACAGAGTCTCAGTTACCCAGGGATTGAGTGCTGCAGTGTCCTAGCTAATGGCAACCTCAGACTCTTGGACTCAAGTGATTCTCTCTAGCCTCCCTAGTAACTGGGATTACAGGATCCTGCCACAATGCTATTTTTTTTTTTTTTTTTTTTTTTTTTTTTAGAGATGGGGTTTCTCTCTTACTCAGGGTGGTATCAAACTCCTCAAATCCACCCACCTCAGCCTCCCAGAGTGCTAGGATTACAGGTGTGAGCCACCGTGCCCAGTTAAATTCTTGATTGGTTAATGACTTCAGGCTCTGCCAGGACACTGCAATTGAGTCCTTTCATCAATTCAAGTTGTTGCTTTTTTTCAAGTTACTAAATATGAATTGGAATTTTAAATTATGGTCAGGACATTTGACCCAGCTAACTCTTAAAGTCTCTTATCCCTGCCGTCATCCCACCCCCTTCCTGGGGGCTGGATATCCAGTGTGGAAAATCAAACAAGATTGTTCCATTCTACTGCTTCTGCCAAGAAAGTTTTGCTTTTAGAATTCCTTTAGATGGCATTTGGGTAGTGTGAGAACCACAGGTGATTCTAACAAGCCTGAGCACAGGCTGCATTTAATTTCAGATCCTCCAATATTGGATTCTCAGCTCTAGATTTAAGACCTGCCTTTTAGCACAGGGTTTGGGAATGTGTTTGGAGTAAGGGAAGGTCCTTTAAGAGAATATATGAGAGGCTTGGCACCTGTGGCTCAATAGGCCAAGGCGCCAGCCACGTACACCTGAGCTGGTGGGTTCGAATCCAGCTCGGGCCCGCCAAACAACGACGGCTGCAACCAAAAAAAAAAATGGCCAGGCGTTGTGGCTGGCGCCTGTAATCCCAGCTGCTTGGGAGGCAGAGGCAGGAGACTCGCTTGAGCCCAGGAATTTGGAGGTTACTGTGAGCTGTGATGACACAGCACTCTATCCAGGGTGACAGCTTGGGGCTCTGTCTCAAAAAAAAAAGAGAGAGAGAATATATGAGAAAATGCTGATGCGTATGAAAGATCATGTGCTTGGGCGGTCAGATAATTTCTTAGCATAAGATTGTCCTACTTGACTGTAACATAAAAGCAATTTTTAAAGTGTGTGTGTAGTAGATAATAATTTTAACAATACCCTATTCTTTTCAGAGTGTTTATGTGTGCACAAACACATAGGCATCCCTTTAGGCAGTTTTTACAACAAACCTGTGAGTTTGGAAAAGGATCTTATGGCTACACCCAGTAAAAAAATCCACATATTCCTCCAACATATTTCTAATATCTCTAGGTACCAGGCCTCTGTGCTGGATGGTAGAAGTTAGCAATAAAGGAATAAAAGTTATATGAATACAGTTATTTTTTCTAATCCATTTTTATATTGTAGCATCCATAGATCAATTGATCTCTCTCTCTCTTTCTCTCTCTCTCTCTCACACACACACACAATTTGACATAAGTTTTAACATTATACTATGTGCAGTTCTAAAAATGGCTTTTTTTAAAACTCAACCATGTTTTTAAATTTTAGTGTCTTTTAACACGTAGGTGTTTTATTTTTATTTTGGTTGTATCAAATGTTGTATTCCATCATATAAAAATAGTCTCATTTTACTTATCCATTCTCATGCTAATGGGCATTCAATTTGATACCATTTTATGGTTTTATAAATACCACTGCCCTGAACATCCTTAGACAGGGCCCTTTGTAGGAGTGTGTCTATAAAGTGGATGGTGGATGCCTCACAGTGGGTTGGAGAGTATGGGCATATTCTTTTTTTTTGAGATAGAGTCTCACTATGTCACTCTCAATAGAGTGCCGTGGCGTCACACTGCTCACAGCAACCTCCAACTCTTGGGCTTAAGCAATTCCCTTGCCTCAGCCTCCCAAGTAGCTGGGACTACAAGTGCCCCCCACAATGACCGTCTTTTTTTTTTGGTTGCCTCTTGTTTGGCAGGCCCGGGCTGGGTTCAAACCCAGTATAAGTGGCTGGTGCCCTAGCCCTGAACTATAGGCTCTGAGAAGCACATTCCCTTTTATAGATGCCATCAGGTTTTCTATCATAATGTCTCTATTCCTTTATCCTCCTACCTGCAGCTTATGAAAATACCTTTTCTGTCAATCCAGCAAGATTTTACATTGCCAAAGTTTTATTTTTTGCCAGCCTAGTAGTTGATAATATTATCCCCTATTTTTGTGTTTGAGTCCCAGTCTGCAATCGTGATATATGATGGCATAACAAGAGACTTCTAAAATCAGACCCAACATGGCATAACAGAAAAACATAAAACCCAAAGCTTACATTATGTTACCTTCAAAGATGAAAGGAAGCACCATGTGTAGGTTAAACTGAATCATCATTTCAACAAACATTTATTAAGCATTTTATACTTAAAGTGCTAGGATTACAAAATAGATTATAGCCTCTGATATCAGGAGGCTCTCATTCCAGTAGAGGAAACGGGTACTTAAGCCATTAGTTTTTGCAGATACTGTAATAGTGAATGTTCTAAGAACTATAGAACATAAAAAAAAGAGAAAATAATTTTAATTCTCTTAATGATGAGAAATAAATGTTAGAAATTCAGCAATTTCAAAGGGCAGTAAATGCTTTTAAGCGCTGAAAAAGATTGTCACAGCTTAGTCTTCAGCTGGACTTACCATAGCTGAGTACATGACAGAATGCTGGCAAGAGCTACAACGTGATGCAGAGATTCGTGAGGGGACTTGTCCTTAAGGCAGTGTGGGAACGCAGGTGAGGCTGCCTGCGAATCTACAAACAGCAGCTGAAGCCCATCACTCCACCATCAGCAATGAACAGTTTTTTTGGCACATGGCAGGTATAAAATACCGTGCTTGGGGCTATGGGAAGTACCAAGGTGTGTAGTTCTTGCTCATTGGAAGTTCCAAATCCAGATGTGGAGATAAGACACTACATGTTTAATGACATTTTAGATGGTAAGTCATAAGAAGAAACCTAACCAAATTTGACTGATGTTTCCATATGGCCCACTGAAAAGGGAAAGGAATCTTTAATCCCTAAAGAAATGTCTTAGAATAATATATCCAGGTACTGAATTTCTAAACTGCAATTTAGAAATGTAAATGAAATTGCTAATATTGAGCTTTTTATACATAGCTTTGTTTATAGTAGACAATTAGTATGCTTTTAGCATTATTTTGGATTGGGATAATGTTGCTAATACAAATTTATCAAGACAAATTATTCCTATTTTTTAGTTTTTAATTTGTGTTTTTTTTCCCCCTTTAGGTCAAGAAGTGGTTTTCAAGTGCCTTGGGGAAGGAATTCTTGAAAAAGCCTTTCAGGGGTATAATGCTTGTATTTTTGCATATGGACAAACAGGTAAGAAATTGATTTTATTTATAGTCAATGATATTAAATATACATTCTACATTCTTCTCCCCCACCTTTGGGGCCACAGTGGATTTCTTTTTGTTGCTTTTTTTGTTTTATTTTGGTTTTTTTATTAAGACAGAGCCTCAAGCTGTCACCCTGGATAGAGTGCTGTGGCATCACAGCTCATAGCAACCTCCAATTCCTGGACTCAAGCGAGTCTCCTGCCTCCGCCTCCCAAGTAGCTGGGACTATAGACACCCGCCACAACGCCCGGCCATCTTTTGGTTGCAGCCGTCATTGTTGTTTGTCGGGCCCAGGCTGGATTCAAACCCGCCAGCTCAGGTGTACGTGGCTGGTGCCTTAGCCACTTGAGCCACAGGCCTTATTTTTTTTTTTTTTTTTTTTTGAGAAAGAGTCTTACTCTGTTTCCTAGGCTGGTGTCAGCCTAGCTTAGATCAACCTCAAACTCCTGTGTTCAAGTGATCCTCCTGTCTCAGCCCCCTCAGTAGCTGGGACTATAGGCACCTGCTGCAACACCTGGCTAATTTTTTTCTACTTTTATTTTTATTTATTTATTTATTTATTTTTAGAGTCAGAGTCTCACTTTGTCGCCTTCATTAGCATGGCGTCACAGCTCACAGCAACCTCCAGCTCTTGGGCTTAGGCAATTCTCTTGCCTCAGCCTTCCGAGTAGCTGGGCCTAAGTCCCAATACCCGGCTATTTTTGTTGTTTCAGTTTGGCCGAGGTCTAGTTCAAACCCACCACCTTCAGTATATGGGGCCAGCACCGTACTCACTGAGCCACAGGTGCTGCCCTTTTTTTTTTTTTCCTATTTTTAGTAGAGATGGCATCTGGTTCTTGCTCAGGCTGGTCTCAAACTCCGGAGCTTAAGAGATCCTCCAGCCTTGGCCTCCCAGAGTGCTAGGATTACAGGCATGAGCCACCATTCTCGACCAAAATATGCATTTCTTAAAACTTAAAAAGAGAAAATCTTTGAGAAGCAATGAGAACATAAAAATGCTTCTGACATTGTGTGTAAATTAAATGATCAAAAGAATGATCAAAAAATGATCACCTTTTGAAGGTGCAAGAGTTTTGGTAATTGAGTAAGTTCAGTGTAAATACGCAAAGCTAGTTTAAAACTATTAACTGTTGGTTTGGCGCCTATGGCTCAAGTGGCTAAGGCACCAGCCACATATACCTGAGCTGGTGGGTTCGAACCCAGCCTGGGCCTGCCAAACAACAATGATGGCTGCAACCAAAAATAGTCGGGCGTTGTGTCAGGCACCTGTAGTCCCAGGTACTTGGGAGGCAGAGGCAGGAGAATTGCTTGAGCCCAGGAGTTGGAGATTACTGTGAGCTGTGATGTCATAGCACTCTACCCAGGGCAGCAGCTTGAGGCTCTGTCTCAAAAAAAACCAAAAAAACCAAAAACTATTAACTCTTATTTTCCTATGTAAATGTTTTAACCTGTCTTTGAACTGGAATGCTTACTATTTTCTCAGCTATCTTATGCTAAAAACTATAGAAAAGCACTTAGTATCATTCTATACTGAGGCCTTTTATCAGAATACAAAGTGATGATAGATTATTAAAATCTAGGCTTCTGAAGTAGTTGGTTGAAATAAGAAAAACAAAAACATATTAGTGGCTTAGCTGTTAACACTCTAAACCACTGTTTTTTCAATAGTGCGGCAGAAGTAAATAAATCATAAAAGTGCTATCTAATACCACACCACAGCAGAACTAGGAGACTCAGATGAGAAACTAGGTTTAATATATACAAGAGTAAGATAATGTTACTTGATAATGTATGGTTGGGATTTTACCCTGCATATTTTTAGAGATGGTGTATTTTTCACTGTTGCATTCATACACATTCATCTGTAAATGAGGTGCTGCTCCGCCCATGCACTAAGAGTCAGCCTGGAGGCCTTGAGTGTCCTCGAAAGCCCAGTAGCTTTGGTGTCCCAGGCTGCATCTGAGGGCTGAGTTTGAGGCCACATTTGCCACTCTTTTGCTTTGTGACCTGGGCTGATATCTACACTTTGCTTCCCCTTCTATTATTTTCCTCTTTTTCCTTTCTCTTCTCCAGGTTCAGGAAAATCCTTCTCCATGATGGGCCATGCTGAGCAGCTGGGCCTTATTCCAAGGCTCTGCTGTGCTTTATTTAAAAGGATCTCTTTGGAGCAAAATGAGTCACAGACCTTTAAAGTCGAAGTGTCCTATATGGAAATTTATAATGAGAAAGTTCGAGATCTTTTAGATCCCAAAGGGTAAGTTAGTGACTGAAATGAAGCTTGTAAATAATAGGGGTAATAATTTTAAATGATTCTCAAGTTGAAATTGTAAGTGAATGTATGTATTTGATCTGTTGGTCATTAGTCTGGTCTGGGTTCATTGACTAAGCAAGCCAGCTTCTCTTAGTTTATCAGTATACCCAGCATATATACCCTTTATTCTGCGTTCATATATAAAGTGTCTTATGTGTACCCTTTGAAAAGGTGTTTTTACCATTGGTATTATTTTTTGCCATCCTGAACTATTCATAAAAATTAAGTTACCAATAACACAATGGTTCTTCCACCAATATTGAGAAGCAGCACCTCTTTGTTAAAGGTAAAATGGTTAAGGGATTGAAGCAAGTTATTCTAGGAAAGTAGTTGCATTGCCTGGTTGGGGATTGGAGTCAACTGGGGAACTTTTTAAGGATCCACTATGGTGACTATTAAAAGCCCAGCCATGGAGAGTGATTCAGTAGACCCAAGGTGAAACCCAGGCAACTGTGTTTTTTCAAAACTAGGTAATAAGGACGAGGTGAGTTCAATTCATAGCATAAGTAGGGCCATTTACTTTTCTTTCAGTTAAAAAAATTCTGTACCAATTTAAAAATAATTATTTATAAAAAATTAGAAAATAGGTAAGAGTAAGAAGAAATAAAAATGAACTATAATCCCACTATTTAAAAATTATCTTTGTTAAAAATTTGGTGCATTTTGATTCTGTTTCAGATCTATATGTGTGTGTGCATTTTGAGGTCTTCTGCTAAAAACATAATTCACCATCTTGGATTTTTCATGTAACATAATAAATGCTTTCTCTTGTCATTAAAAATTACTTTTAAATTCTTTTAGCAGGCTCAGTGCCGGTAGCTTAGTTGTTAGGGTGCCGGCTACATACTCCAGGGCTGGTGGGTTCGAGCCCAGCTGGGGCTTGCTAAACAACAGGCCTATTAAACAATAATGACAACTGTAACATAGCCGGATGTTGTGGCAGGCACCTGTAGTCCCAGCTACTCAGGAGACTGAGGCAAGAGAATCACTTAAGCCCAAGAGTTTGAGGTTGCTGTGAGCTGTGACGCCACAGCATTCTACCTAGGGCGATATAGTGAGACTCTGTCTCAAAAAAAAAAAATTCTTTTAGCAGCTATGTAATATGCAATAGTCTATAGATCTTAGATGAAATCAGGGGTATATGATCAAAACTTTGGCTGGTAAAGAAATAGCCCAGCAATAGTCCATAGATCTTAGATGAAATCAGGGGTATATGATCAAAACTGTGGCTGGTAAAGGAATAGCCCAGTCGGCTTGGCACCTGTGGCTCAACGGGCTAAGGCGCCAGCCACGTACACCTGAGCTGGCCGTTTCGAATCCAGCCTTTGGCAGGCCCACCAAACAACAATGATGGCTGCAACCAAAAAATAGCCAGGCGTTGTGGTAGGTGCTTGTAGTCCTAGCTACTCAGGAGACTGAGGCAAGAGAATCACTTAAGCCCAGGAGTTGGAGGTTGCTGTGAGCTGTGATGCCACAGCACTCTACCCAGGGCGACAGCTTGAGGCTCTGTCTCAAAACAAACAAACAAACAAACAAAAAAGCCCCCCATATTTCTCATAAAGAGTCTTAGAAATGAAATTGCTAGTCCTCAGAGCGTGCCAAATAGGTACTACTAAATTATGAGGTCAGACAATTACATTTGCGAACTCATCCTAGAAAAAGTGCAACATCCCTCGTCCCTGAATATCCCTACAGTCACTGTCAAAGTATTCCCCTGAGAAGCTGGCACCAGTACCAGCACCTAGTCCACCCTTCAAAGCACTTTTTCTAGGATGGGTTCGCAAACTTAATTGTCAGAACTCATACAATGACAGGATCTCTTGAGGCTAGGAGTTCAAAACAGGCCTGGGTAACATAATGTTAGAAATAGAAAAATTAGCTAATGTGCACCTATAGTCCTAGCTAGCTGGGAGACTGAAGTGGGAGGATCATTGAGCCCAGGAGTTTGAGGTTGCAGTGAACTGTGATTCTTGCCACTGCACTCCAGTCTGGGTGACAGTGAAAAAAAAAAAAAATAGTGCCTTAAGTAAGAAAAGCTTGTTTCTCTCACATTAAAAACCCAGAGGTAAGTAGTCTAGAGCTTGCTTGTATAATGCTTCAGGCTATCAGGGCTCCAGGTTCCTCTCTGTCACTGTTCTGCCATCTTCTGTGTGTGGTTTCCATCTCATGATCCAAGATAGTTTGTTTGAGCTCCAGTCATCACACCTATATATTCAGCCAGGATAGAGGAGGAAAGGAAGCCAAGCATAGGCCTGTTTAAGGACATTTCCCCAAACTGTGCATGACACTGGTGTTTGAATCTCTTTTTGTATGAACTTAGTCTCATGGACACACCTAAAAAAAGTGAGGCAGAAAACACAGATTATATTCCAGGTGGACCCTTAGGGGTCCTGTTACCAGGAGGAAGGAGGGAACAGTTATTTGCAGACAACCTTTGCTACCCTTAAGCTCCTCAAACTCAGTGTTTTACTCCTCCTCTCACCTAGCCACCCTCTTTCTCAATTGACAGCATTTCCTGTCACTGAAGTCAGAAATGCTAAGAATTGTTCATGATTCTCTTTTCTCATTCTTCCATATCCAATCAGTTACAGAGCTCTGATGATTTTCATCCTGTGTTTCTTGAATCTGCTTCATCCTCTTCATTCTCACTCTGACTGCGCCTAGTCAGGCCTGGATTGCTGAGATAGCCAAGCATGTTTTCTAATCTCTGGTTTTATCTCCTGCAAACCCGTCTTCCACAGACCTGCCTGTGTAGCCCATCACCCACAGGTTAAAATGTCCAGGTCCTCTAACTCAGTGTGCGATGCCTTGTGTGAGCTGCTCCTTGCCTCACCCTTAAACTCAGCAATCCAGAACTGACACTTTAAATCTGAAGCTAATTCTTGTGCATATTTAAGACTTTTCTTCTTCCTAGGAGCCATCTCTGATATACCCCACCTTTGCTCTGTATAGTTTTTTCTGTAGCATTTTACCACACCAGCTACTCTCTGTGTTTCCTTCCTGCCCTCTGACACTAGGCTGTGATTCTTTAAGGAAAGGGACTGTTTTGTTTTTTTTTTGAGACAGAGCCTCAAGCTGTCACCTTGGATAGAGTGCTGTGGCATTATAGCTCACAGCAACCTCCAATTCCTGGGCTCAAGCGAGTCTCCTGCCTCTGCCTCACAAGTAGCTGGGACTACAGGCGCCCGCCACAACGCCCGGCCATTTTTTGGTTGCAGCCACCATTGTTGTTTGGCAGGCCCGGGCTGGATTCGAACCCGCCAGCTCAGGTGTACGTGGCTGGCGCCTTAGCCCGTTGAGCCACAGGCACCGAGCCGATGAACATATTTCTAAAACAAAATGCCAGTGTTAAGTCTGAATAGTATGCCCCAGAATCCTGTGGGGTCTGTCAACTTTCCTGGCTATTGAATCTCAATAGTTAAGTGTTCTAGGTCCTTGGATCTCATTTCTGCTCTCACTGGTTTCAGTGCTAGGGAAACAAAGAGGACCACAGGGTACGGTTGTGAATAGGACATAATCACCAGACATAAATACTGTACTCTTACTTAGTAAAACAGAGTTCCCACTTATGATCTTCAGCATTTCTCCCTTACTTAGATGGTGACTGTACAAAAACATCCTCTGGAATCTATGAGAGAAACGGAATGGGTATTCATACCACTCCTAACGGTATCGTCTACACAGGAAGCTGGAAAGATGACAAGGTATTGTTTTTAATACTGACAGTGAACAGGCTTAGTGCCTGTAGCTCAAGCGACTAAGGTGCTAGCCACATACACTAGAGCTGGTGGGTTAGAATCCAGCCCAGGCCTGCCAAACAACAATGACAGCTGCAACCGAAAAATAGTCAGGCATTATGGTGGACACCTGTAGTCCCAACTACTTGGGAGGCTGAGGCAAGATAATCGCTTAAGCCGTGGAGGTTGCTGTGAGCTGTGATGCCACTGTGCTCTACCCAGGGCGACAGCTTGAAGCTCTGTCTCTTACAAAAAAAAAAAAAAAAATACTGACAGTGAATAAATAACCATGTGGGTAAATGATTCCAGACATTTGACCATTAATCAAAAACATGTATAATGAGTAGATGATATGCTAAAGATAACAAATGATCATTTTCAACATATATTAACATATGAGTAGTATTAAACCCATTGCAGAGTATTAATCATCATCATCTTTCTTATCATTCACTGAATACAGCTACATCCATTACATAATTTTCTCATTCAATCTTCATAACAACCTTATGAGGTGAGTACCATTAATACTCTTATTTTACAAGTGAGGAAGTCAGGCTCAGATTTCTCGTTCAGCTAGTGAACATGAAATAAGAATGTGTACTCATCTCTGCTAAATCCAACTTGAGTTCTTAACAATGAGTTTGTACAATTTCCTCAGCTAACTAAACTAAGCTGCCCTTAAAGATTTCTGATATATTCAAGGTAGCTTGAGGACCTCTGTTACTATCATCATGGACCCCTGGATGGTCAAATGCCTCAGATCAGGAACATTTGACTTAGTGGGCTTCATAGATAAATATAGATGAAGGATAGTGATAAAAATGTTGTCTTAGGCTCAGCACCTGTGGCTCAAGTGGCTAAGACGCCAGCCACACATACCTGAGCTGGCGGGTTCGAATCCAGCCTGGGCCCTGCCAAACAACAATGATGGCTGCAACAACAACAACAAAAACCGCTGGGCATTGTGGCAGGCGCCTGTAGTCCCAGCTACTTGGGAAGTGGAGACAGGAGAATCCTTTGAGCCCAGAAGTTGGAGGTTGCTGTGAGCTGTAATGCCACGGCACTCTACCCAGGGTGACAGCTTTAGGCTCTGTCTCAAAAAAAAAAATAGTTGTCTTATTAATATAGAAATAAAGGGTGATACAAAGTTGATTTAGTAATAACTAAGTAGATAGTGGACTTGTGTGTGTACTTTTTATTTCAGAAAATTATAGGGGTACAAATGTTTTGATTATGTGAATTGCTTTGTACAGTGCAAGTCAAAGTTGTAAATGTTCTGGCACAGTGCCCATGGCACAGTGGTTACGGCACCAGCCACATGCACCAACAGTGGCGTGTTTGAACCCAGCCCAGCCAGCTAAACAACAATGACAACTACAAAAAAAAAAATAGCCAGGTGTTGTGACAGGCACCTGTAGTCTTAGGTACTTGGGAGGCTGAGGCAAGAGAATCACTTAAGCCCAAATGTTGGAGGTTGCTGTGAGCTGTGATGCCAGGGCACTCTACCAAGTATGACATTGTGATACTCTGTCTAAAAAAAAGTTACAAGTGTTCTCATCGCCCAGGTTATGAGCATTGTACCTGTGTAGATGTGAATTTACCCATCCTTTCCCTCACACATCTGACTGATGTCTGTTGAGTTTGACTTCCATGTGTGCATGTGAGTGTTGATTAGTTCCAATTTAATAAAGAGAACATACAGTGTTTATTTTTCCATTTGTGTGATATTTCATTTAGAAGAATGCTCTCCAGTTTCATCCAGGTTGTTACAAAAGGTATTAGTTCATCGTTTTTTATTGCGGTATACATGGTATACACAGACAACATTTCTAGTTCACGCAATATACTAATGGGTACTTGCATTGATTCCACACCTTTGTGATTGTGTTACAGTAAAAATTCAATTGTGAGTTGTGTTACAGTCAAAATTCAAGTGAGAGAGTCTTTTTAATAAAGCGCCTTTTTTTCTTTCGGGAAAATACCCAATAGTAGGATTGCTGGATTGGTACATTTTTTTTTAAAGCTTCTGGGGAAACTATGAAAATTGGCTTTTGAGAGGATTTTCTTTATTACCAACAGATGAATGGTTTTGGAAGACTTGAACATTTTTCAGGAGCAGTATATGAAGGACAATTTAAGGATAATATGTTTCATGGATTGGGGACTTATACATTCCCCAGTGGGGCAAAGTACACTGGAAATTTCAATGAAAATAGGTAAGCTTGAAATAAAAAAAAATCACCGTAGGCTCAGCGCCTGTGGCTCAGCGGGCTAAGGCGCCAGCCATGTAACCTGAGCTGGTGGGATCGAATCCAGCCCAGGCCCGCCAAACAACAATGACGGCTGCAACCAAAAAATGGCCGGGCGTTGTGGTGGGTGCCTGTAGTCCCAGCTACTTGGGAGGCGGAGGCAAGAGACTCTCTTGAGCCCAGGAATTGGAGGTTGCTGTGAGCTGTGATGCCATGGCACTCTATCAAGGGTGACAGCTTGAGGCTCTCTCTCAAAAAAAAAAATAAATATTTTTAGTTGTAGAAAAAGAAATCTCTTTTTCTCCATTCCCAAACTCATACAGCTGCCCGCAGTCTCTTCTGGTGCCCTATCCACATGCACCTGTCGAGGTGGCACCCTGGCCTGTGCAGTGGTATGACCCGAGACAACTTTGCTGCATCATTGATCAAAAAGGTAACAATTTCTGACTAATTTAAATGGGTTTAGGGGGCTCATTTGTACTACCTTTCTAGGGCCCCATCCTCCTACTGACGCCCCACCCCCACTGCACACGTACAGAAACAAGCCCCTGGTTCTGCTCAGATCTTGGGTGAAATGAACGTTCTAGTTCACTTACACGCTCTGGTTTGGTGTGATTGGAGGTCAGCCCGTCTTTCCCGATGCCAGGCCTTAGCACAGCTGTTCTCTCCGCCCAGGAAGGCCACCCCAGCCCTGCTTTCTCCCCCCATGATTTAATCCTGCTCATCCTTCTGTCCTCAATTTACACACCACTTCTTTGGAGAGATATTTTCTGACAAATCAACTTAAACTTTAGTTTGCCCTGCCATATTCTCTCTCGTAGCAGTCCGTGTTTTTCCTCCTAGACATCCATCACAATTTGTCTTTCCGTGTTTGTGTGAATGCTTATGTAATGATTGTCTCCTTATTAAACCATAAAGCCCACAAGGGCAGAGCCAGCGTATTTTATTTTGCCAACCCCACGCTTAGTGCAACCCCTGTTGACAGGGCTGGTGCCATCCATGTGCACTGAGAGGAAGGGGCCGTGGAAGAATGAATGGCCTTGCTCTCCAAGCAGCTTTTGACCCTTGGAAATCTGCCTGGTTCAGAAACAACTCCCAACCCAAGCAAAACTTAAGGAAGTGTAATTTGAAGAAATAATGTATGTCTTGAACTTGTCAATGCCAATTCTCTGGGTATTTTTTATTTGTTTTTGTACCTCTTGGGTTGAGAGTGACCTTGCCCGTCCCTAATCTCCTGGGGAACGTACTTCCCATTGCCCTGTAATAATAGATGGCCTGGAGCTCCTTGGGCTGTGGTTTAAAAAGCTCACAGGTGGCTTCTCCTGTCCTCAGTTGGACTGGACAGGATGGGAGGGCAGGCCTAGGCATCCCTCCTCCCTCCACCCTCACCTTCCTCATCCTTACAGGTAAGGCCAGGCACTGGAGTTCGTGTGAGTTCAGGGCCACATGGTCCTCCACACCTGTTGGAACAGGCCTGCTGCCCCCACTTGGTTCCATGTTTTTGACCTAAATTCATTCTTACTTGGAAAAAAGCAACTCGGAATCATTTTAGTAGTAAAGCTTGTAGGAGGGAATGTCTGCCCTCCCGGTCCTCTCCCTCCAGTTTGCCTTGTTTGTGCACCGTGAGATTCCCTGTGCTTTCACTTCCAAAGCCAGTGCGGCAGACGCCCTGGGGGTCTGGAGCTGGACTTCCACCCAGTCCCCTGTGGGACAGGCTGGGAGCCCCCTGGTAAGTTAGCGTGGGACCTCCCCTGTCCTGCCCCTCTGCCCCCTTGCTGGTGCCCTTGCATCACATCCGCACAAGCCCCCACTCAGGGGCCTGCTTTGTGGGAACCTGCCCTGAGATCACAGGTGTCCAGGGTGGGGCTGGGAAGCAAAAGCACACCTGAGAGGAGGAGGGAACAGAGATCTCTAGAAGCGATCTGAGAGGGGCTGGGTGGAGCATGGACATTGCCCACTTGTACCTCACATTCAAGTTCACTGCCTCCTATCACAGAGTTTCATTATGGCGATGGGCCGGCGTGTATGGGAGAGAATGCACAGGGGGTTAGTTGGGTCATTTACAGTCCTCACCTGTATAGGAAGTCTGGAGGCAAAGCTGATATTCCTCCCAGCCTTCCTGGAACCCTCACCCTCAGCCGCTGGCTCTTCACCTGGTGGGGTGACTCAGCCCTGATCCTTGAGGAGTCTGAGACCCTGGTCAGTGTGACCATGGTTACTATAATGGCCTGGTCACTGTTAATGCTGGACATGGGAGTGACCTAGAAGCCCTGCATTCAACACGTGCCCCTGCCCAGCCCCACTGTAGCAAGGACAGACCAACTCTGAACATCCAGGATTAATTCGCCCTCCCAGGATGCTGACTCCTTTCTTTGTCTGATGGTCTCCCAATAGGAAGGGACTCCAAATGCCTGAGTAGTTGCCAGAGATGTAGGTTTAGGGGGGACTCTGTGTCCCTGGTGGAAGTGTCTCTTTCTGGGAACTAGGACTTAGAGACTCACAGAACCTAGAGTTATGGTAATGGGAAGCACAGCTTCCCTCATGAAAGCCTCTGGGAATGATGGGGGAGTGGGGCCATCCCTACTCCCAGGATACCCCTCCCCTCCAGTGGGTCCCACACAGGTGCACCCACTCAGGGCCCCTGGCTGGGGCTGGGTGAGCCTGGGGTGCCACCTAGCCCTCGCCTGGCTTCCTTCCCCACCTCTTTACTGGCCCCCTTCTGGAAGCCTTCCTCAATCACTTACTTGCATCCGAAGTCTGCTTTCTTTTTTTTTTTTTTTGGCCTGGGCTGGGTTTGAACCCGCCACCTCCTGCATATGGAGCTGGCGCCTTACTCCTTTGAGCCACAGGCGCCACCCCGAAGTCTGCTTTCTGAGGAGGCCATCCTAAGATGGACTGGAAGCCGTGAGGAGTGGGGTGAGCAGAGCGCCCCAATTCCAAATGTATGAAACGGACTGAGGCCAGGGGGTGGGGGAGGAAGTTTGGGCTGCTGATCAGACCTTGAACTGGAGCTGCAGGGTCCTGCTCCTCTTTCTATCTCACTGAAAAACAAGCAAACAAACAAGAAAACCCCACAAAAATCAAAAACAAAAGTAAAAAACAACCATGGGCCTCAGCCTTGCTGTATAAGGCCAATGCTTTAAACTTTGAATGATGTAGAAGAAATAATCTCATAAAATGCTCATAGCACATTTATCCAAGTGAAGTGAATTTCAAAGCCAATGAAGTTATTTGCAGATAACGTATCATATGGTATGATAATAAAACATGCCATTGGGCGGCTCCTGTGGCTCAGCAAGTAGGGCGCTGGCCCCATATACCAAAGGTGGCGGGTTCAAGCCCGGCCTCGGCCGAACTGCAAAACAAAAAAATAGCTGGGCGCTGTGGCGGGCGCCTGTAGTCCCAGCTACTCGGGAGGCTGAGGCAAGAGAATTGCTTAAGCCCAAGAGCTGGAGGTTGCTGTGAGCAGTGTGACGCCACGGCA
>CAUYON010191825.1:0-10214 GCA_963573935.1 Arctocebus calabarensis
TTCATAATAGGGCTGAGTACATTGGATACTTTTTCTTCCATTCTTGAGATACTTTGCTAAGAAGAATATGTTCCAGCTCCATCCATGTAAACATGAAAGCTCCCACTCTCTTTTAATTGTCCTGGCTAGGAATTCCAATACAATACACTTAAAAAGAAGTAACAAAAATAGCATTCTTGTTTTGTTTCTGATCTTTGGGAAAAAAACATTCAGTCTTTCACTGTTGTATATGATATTAGCTCTGGGCTTTTCATATATGGCTTTTATTATGTTGAAGTTATTCCTTCTATTCCTAGTTTATTGAATGTATTCATCGTGAAAGACTATTGAATTTTATCAAATGCCTTTTCTATATCAGTTGAGATGATTATGTGGTTCTTTTGTCTTTTTTGTAAATGTGGTGTATTACATTGATTTTTTTTTTTTTTTTTTGCCATGGTTTTTGGCCATGGCTGGGTTTGAACCCGCCACCTCCGGCATATAGGGCTGGCACCCTACTCCTTTGAACCACAGGTGCTTCCCACATTGATTATTGTTAAATGTCGAATCAACCATGAATTCCAGAGAAAAGAACCTTATTTGGTTATAGTGTGTGATTCTTTTAGTATGCTGTGGAAGTGTTTTTGTTAGTATCTTATTTGAGGTTCTCAGTCTCGTCTCTGGATAAAAAGGGATGATGTTCATAATGAAGCCATACTGTATATTATCTTACTATCTTTTACCTTTTACTCTGTCCTTTACTAGTAAGGAAAGTATGTTTAATGTAATGTAAATGATAATCATTTGTATACCATGATATTGGGTTACAAATACTTCACATTAATCACAACACATGATAATCATATGCTGCGATTCTAGACTGTTGTTTTCAGTTATGGCTGTGTATTATAATGCCAATGGAAATATACCTGCATAGACACACACATACACATATAGGCACACACACACCAATGCCAGAGTTACTTAGATTAGAATTTTTCAAAGGGAGACTGATCATCAGTTTTGTTTTTTTTTTTTGAGACAGAGCCTCAAGCTGTCACCCTGGATAGAGTGCGGTGGCATCATGGCTCACAGCAACCTCCAATTCCTGGGCTCAAGCGAGTCTCCTGCCTTCACCTCCCAAGTAGCTGGGACTACAGGCGCCCACCACAACGCCTGGCCGTTTTTTGGTTGCAGCTGTCATTGTTGTTTGGCGGGCCCAGGCTGGATTCGAATCCGCCAGCTCAGGTGTATGTGGCTGGCACCTTAGCCCATTGAGCCACAGGTGCCGAGCCAAATCATCAGTATTTTTTAAAAGGTTGGCAAGTTTAGACATATTTGAAAACTCTGTTCCATATATTTCCGGCTACACATAAGCATTATATAGGGTGCTTTAAAAAAAATCCATAAGCAGGCTTGGTGCCTGTAGCTCAGTGGCTAGTGTACCAGGCACATACACCGGAGCTGGTGGGTTTGAACCCAGCCTGGGCCTGCCAAAGAACAATGACAACTATAACCAAAAAATAGCCGGGTGTGTGGTGGGCTCCTATAGTCCCAGCTACTTGGGAGGCTGAGGCAGGAGAATTGCTTAAGCCCAGGAATTTGAGGTTGCTGTGAGCTATGATGTGACGGAACTCTACCGAGGGTGACATAGGGAGACTCTGTCTCAAAAAAATAAAAAAATGAAAAAATAAATCTATAAGCAGGCCAGGCGTGGTGGCTCACGCCTGTAATCCTAGCACTCTGGGAGGCCAAGGAGGGTGGATTTCTTGAGCTCACGGGTTCGAGACCAGCCTGAGCTAGAGCAAGACTCTATCTCTACTAAAAATATAAAAAACTTAGGCAAGAGGATTGCTTGAGCCCAAGAGTTGGAGGTTGCCATGAGCTATGATGTTGCCATGACACTCTACCCAGGGTGACAACTTGAGACTGTCTCACCAAAAAAAAAAAAATCTGTGTTAGTGAAGTTGAATCAAATTCCAGGGAAGGAATTATACAGCCTGCTTTTTTAAAAAATGTCCCCCAAATTTTTCTGAAGCACAGTTAAGTATTTAATAGTATAGAATTTTCTGGCAACAGGAAAAGAACAGTTAGCAAATTATTTTAATTAAAATAATTTATAAGGGCCTCAAATATAAGTTTTCTATTTTATGGACTGAAAGGAGATACATATGTTTTGTATTTCAAATATATAGGAGCTAAGTTGTTTACTTCTAAGGTAATTGACATGGGGACCTGTATAGATAGAGCTCTATCTCATTGCTGTATAGGGTTGCAATAGTATGGGTAGACAGGACCAAATTTTTTCTTAGGCAAATCTACTCATGTTTCCAAACATGTACTCTGTTTATATACCAGCATTTAGCATAAAGTATAGTGGAGGTGACCTTAATTTGATGTTTTCAGAGTGCAAGAATTACTAGTTCATTTAAATCAGTAGAATACAGTGTAATTTAAAACATTTCATTGATTTTCCAAGATGAGTATTTTACTCTGCTGTGATTGCCATGGAAAATGCAACGGTCAAATGGCCGGGTGTTGTGGCGGGTGCCTGTGGTCCCAGCTACTTGGGAGGTGGAGGCAAGAGACTCACTTGAGCCCAGGAATTGGAGGTTGCTGTGAGCTGTGATGTCATAGCACTCTATCCAGGGAGACAGCTTGAGGCTCTGTCTCAAAAAAAAAAGAAAATGCAATAGTCATCCCTCTTCTGTGGGGGATAAATAGTGTTGAACTCTATACATACACTATGGTTTTTCTTGCATATACATACTTAAACTATAAATAAAACTTTATCATGATAAAAACAACAATAATAAAATAGAATAAGTTAAGGAGTTTCTTTTCTATTTTTTTTTTGGAGAGACAGAGTCTTATTTTATCACCCTCGGTAGAGTGCCGTGGCGTCACACAGCTCACAGCAACCTCCGACTCCTGGGCTTAGGTGATTCTCAGCCTCTTGAGTAGCTGGGACTATAGGTACCCACCACAACGCCTGGCTATTTTTCTGTTTTGCAGTTTGGCTGAGGCTGGATTTGAACCCGCCACTGTTGGTACGTGGGGCTGGTGCCCTACTCGATGAGCCATAAGTGCCGCCCTTTTTTTGGTGGGGGGGTAAGTTAAGGAGTTTCTTAAGCACAAGCAGTGCTATCCATGGACAGTTGAGCTGGTTACTAAAATGGCTACTAAGTGACTAATGTGTGTGAAAAGTCCACAGCGTGGATACTCTGAACAAAGGGATGATTCACAACCTGGGTGGGATGGAACAGGACATATGAGATTTTGGCATGCTACTCAGAGTAGCATGCAATTTAAGAACTGTTCATTTCTGAACTTTTCTGCTTAATATTTTTTGGACCATTGTTGACTGTGGGTAATTACAACTTTAAATTGAAACAGTGGATAAAGGGTAATACCACAGTCTGGGTAGCCTAGAGATAGAAATTTATTTTCTCACATTTTGGGAGGCTGATGTCCTAAATCAAGATGTCGACGAGTTTGGTAGTTCTCTAGAAGCCTCTCACTGTGTCCTTATACAGCCTTTTCTCTGTGCATGCCCATCATTGGGGTCTCTGTATGTCATAATTCCCTTTTAACTCCTCTCCTCTTCCCTCCCCCTCCCTCGAAAGAACATAGTCCTTATTATTATATAGGAGAAAATATTTATTTTCTTACCTATCTTTAGGTGGAGACCCCTCTTAGAAATGACAGGTTAACAAGAGGAATCTTCCTTTTTTTCCCCTCTTGTTTCCCCTCCTCTCCTTTCTCTTCTTTTCTTTTTTGAGACTGGGTCTCACTCTGCTGCCCATGCAAGAGGGCGGCAGTGGCAGCAGCAGCATAGCAGCTGCATCGTTGCTCAGTTCAACATTAAACTCCTGGGCTCAAGTGATCCTCTTGCCTCAGCCTCCTGAGTAGCTGGAGGCTACTACTATACACCTGTGCCATTGTTTTTTTTTTTTTTTTTTTTTTGAGACAGAGCCTCAAACTGTCACACTGGATAGAGTGCTGTGGCATCACAGCTCACAGCAACTGCTAATTCCTGGGCTCAAGCAAGTCTCCTACCTCCGCCTCCCAAGTAGCTGGGACTACAGGCGCCCACCACAATGCCCAGCCTTTTTTTTTTGGTTGCAGCCATCATTGTTGTTTGGCGGGTCCGGGCTGGATTTGAACCCACCAGCTCAGGTGTACGTGGCTGGCACCTTAGCTCGTTGAGCCACAAGTGCCGAGCCACACACCTGTGCCATTGTATCTGGTTATTTTTTATTTTTTTATTTTTTTTAGAGACAGGATCTGGTATTTCCTTGGTTAGTCTTCAATTCCTGGCCTCAAGCAGTCCTCCTACCTTGCCTGCCAACGTGCTTAATTGATAGATATAAGCTGCATATGGCTGTAAATTCCTCTTTTTGTGAAGACACCAGTTAGATTGGATTAGAGCCCACCCCTATGGCTTCCTTTTAATTTATTGGGATTAAGGCTTCCACATTATGAATTTTGGGGAACACAATTCAGTGTCCAACAATGAATCAGTTCAAAATGTTCTGTATAACTAATGAATAAACAGGATGAATTAAATTATTTAGAATTGTTTATCAGATGCTGCTTTCTGAAGAAAATCTGCCAAAATGTGACTTTGTTTTTTACATTGAATGTTTAACCATACTCTTAGAATGTAATAACAAGATTTGGTTTGCTATGGTGAGTATGCGTTTGATTATTAGTATATCCGAAAGATACACTTTTAGGAAGAAGAGTAATGAATCTGTGAGGGCATTATAATATACCTTATTTTATATACTTTTGATACAAATTTGTTTCAAAAATTTATTTTAATCCACTTTAAATACAATTATGATATTGTGATAAACAGTAAAAGTTTGCAATACCTTTCAAAATTATGCAATTTAATCTGGAGATAGTCATTGTTTAAGTGCCAGAGATAGCTAATGATAAGACAGTAAATGTTGCAGAGATTTAAATTATCCTTATTTTCTCAATTCAATGAAATAGTGATCATATTAGAACTATTGTTGAGGCTCGGTGCCCATAGCTCACTGGTTATAGCGCTAGCCACATATACCAGGGCTGGCAGGTTTGAACCCATCCTGGGCCTGCTAAACGACAATGGTAACTACAAAAAAAAATAGCCAGTGGATGCCTATAGTCCCAGCTACTTAGGAGGCTGAGGCAAGATAATCACTTAAGCCCGAGAGTTAGAGGTTCCTACGAACTGTGATGCCATGGCACTCTACCAAGGGTGACATAGTGAGACTGTCTCAAAAACAAACAAACAAAAAAACATTGTTAAAGTCTTTTTTTTTCTCACATTAAAGTGAGAAGCTTGTCCCCAAAACCACATTAGAGAGAAAGGTCATATAAAGTTTGAATGAACATTAGCTAATTGATAAGATTTTAATTTGGGGAGAATAAATTGCCTTTTATATAATGCAATATTGTATTTTGATATTAACCTTTTGTAAATTACATTTCGTAAAGCCTTACAAGTTTTTAATACATAGCAGTCCATTTACCTTGAAATTTTATAATTTGTATATTTATAACAAGTTACAAAATAACTGGTGATCAGGCATGTGAGTGAAATTATGACTTGTGTTTATCACTAAGATAGGGTATATAATAATTCCTATTACTTTTCACCTCCTTTTAAATTGATTGCATAATTGAATATTAAGTTTGTATCTTTTGGGCACTTATTGGTGGCTAGGAAGAAGCTACTCAGTTTATGATAAACTGCAGTTTATGTGATAAAATTAATAAAAGGAAATTTTGCTTTGTTTAATTCCCATAATTGACTAATTGCAGGGCCTTCTTGTTCATTTATAATTAGCCTGCCTTTTCTGTGTCCCTTCATTTAGGCTGTATATTAACTTTTTAGTGTTCAAAACAGCTTATACCACAAAAGACTGTTTCCCATTCATATGGGACCGTGGGGAGGGTTTTTCTTGGAACTAGGGTATATTTGGAGAGATACATTAACTGATAATCTTTAATTGAATATTTATTTTATTTATTTACTTTTTTGAGTTAGAGTCTCACTTTGTGTCCCTTGGTAGAGTGCAATGGCGTCATGGCTCACAGCAACTTCAAACTCTTAGGCTCAAGTGATCTTCTTACCTCAGCCTCCCAAGTAGCTGGGACCATAGACACCTGCCACAATGCTCAGCTACTTTTAGAGACAGGGTCTTATTTTTGTTCAGGCTGGTCTCGAACTCCTGAGCTCAGGTAATCTCCCACTTCTTGGCCTCCCAGAGTGCTAGGGTTACAGGAGTGAGCCACCCTGCCCAGCCCTATTAATTGAATATTTAAAAGAGCTGTCAAAGGAACAGTTTTGTAAGAGTACATGACAAAGGAACTTGGCACAGAGTGGGTTGAGGAAGGCTTGCCAGAGTACGTGACCTTGGAGATTATGAGTTAAGGTTAACTAGATTTGTATGATGAAGGGCTGAGAAGAGACCAGAGGATTCTGGACCAAGGGGACTGCCATATAGAGAGGCCCTATAATGAGAAGGATCCTATTTGGGGGACTTTAGAGATAGTGGATTGGATGGACCACTGAGAAATGGGTGGGAGAGATCAGAGTAGAGAGACAGGTAACAAAGGCACTTCAGTTACATTAAGGATTTGGAACTCTCCCTGAAAAAGTTTTTCGCAGACATGTGATGCACTTGAAAAGGTAATCCAGCCTGTGGTGCGAAGAATGAACCAGTAGATTCTAATTGAAGTCAGACAGGTGCGTTAACTTAAGAATTCTTTCTGCTGATGGTAATGCACAGAAAAATAGTCACCAGTTGTGTTTAGCATGCTAGGTACTATTTTAGATGGCAAGGTCACATCAGTGAACAAAATATGTCTCTGCCCTCAAGAAGTTTACTTTGCAGTGGGGGAGAAAAAACAAATAATAAGATAATAAGTATTGTAAAGAAATATATCAGTAGAGTGGGGAATAGAGAGTTACTAAGAGCACTATTTATTTTATTTAGGAAGAACTAAGAAGGAGATAAGCACAAATGTGAAGGTGTATACATACACACACACACACACACACACACACACACACATATTTGATTGAGAGGAAGAACTCCAGGCACAGAATTTAAAGTACAAAATACCTAAAGTATGGTCTAAGAATGGCAAAGAGACCATTATGAGTACAATGAGAGAGTGTTAGGAGAACAGGTCTAGGACTGAGTGCATTGTAATTGGATTAGACATGAACTATGTGACACATTACTTTGATATTTCATATATACAATTTTTATATTAAAATTCAGTCATTTCTTTTGCTAGTAATATTTTATGAAATTAAAATAGTACTTTATTTAACAACCTCTAGGAGTTTTGGTTTTTTTTTTTCTTTTTTGAGACAGAGCCTCAAGCTGTCACCCTGGATAGAGTGCTATGGCATCACAGCTCACAGCAACCTCCAATTCCTGGGCTCAAGCGAGTCTCCTGCCTCCACCTCCCAAGTTGCTTGGACCTCAGGTGCCCACCACAATGCCTGGCCATTTTTTGGTTGCAGCCATCATTGTTGTTTGGCGGGCCTGGGCTGGATTCGAACCCGCCAGCTCAGGTGTACATGGCTGGTGCCTTACCCCGTTGAGCCACAGGCACCGAGCCTAGGAGTTGTTTTTGTCTGCTTTATAAATAAGAAAAATCCACTCATCAAAAATATTCAAATATAAAAGGTAGTGTTAAGAGGTGAATCATGTCCTCTCCACTCCCAAATTCATATGTTGAAACCCTAACCCCCTTTTCCTCAGTATAACCTTATTTAGTGATAAGTCTTTACCGAGGTAATCAAGTTAAAGTGAGTTTGTTAGGGAGGCATTTATCCAATTATAACTGGTGTTCTGATAGAAAGGGCAAATTTGGACACCAGGACACTCATAGAGGGAAGATGATGTGAAGAAATACAAAAAGAAAATTGCCCTTTGCAGGCCACTGAGAGACCTGAAATAGAGCCTTTTCTCACAAACCTCAGAAGGAACCAGCCCTACTGATGGCCTTGGTCTGAACTTCTAGCCTCCACATTTGTAAGACAGGTTTATGCCACCAAATCTGCCGTTCTTTGTTATGATAGTCCTAGCAAACTTATACATGTATTAATTCAAAAACAAAAGTTTTTCTTCTTTACTTTATTCCTACTCTTCTCACTCCAACTGTTTTTTTTTTTTTTTTTTTTTTTGAGACAGTGTGTGTTGCTCTTGGTAGAGTGCTGTGGCAGCATAGCTCACAGCAACTTCAAACTCTTGGGCTGAAGTGATTCTCTTGCCTCAGCCTCCCAAATAGCTGTGATATGGTGCCCGCCACAAGGCATTTTGTGCCATTTTTTCTGTTGTTTTTGTAGTTGTCATTGTTGTTTAGCAGGTCCAGGCTGGTTTTGAACCTGCCAGCCCCGGTGTATGTGGCTGGCCCCCTAACCACTGAGCTATGGACACTAACCTGCCTTCTCCACTCTTTAACAAGGGTTAAAGGGTCCACAGACTATTGTGAAACCTTCCATGTCTCTTACTGTTGGGGGAGGTATGTGCAGCAGGTGCATGTTTTGTTTCATTAATTTCTTGTTTTTAATTATTAAGTTGTTTTTTTATTATTTTGGATTCATTGAAGGTACAAAGAATTAGGTTACACTTGATTGCATTTGTGAGGTAAAGTCCTTCTAATAATTGTGTCTCACTCCCAAGAGGTGTGCCATACACAGTGATCCCCAACCGCCTTCCCTCTTCCACTGTCTCCACTCCCTCATTCCCCCACCCCCTACTCCCCACCTTGTATTAGATCATCTACTGCCTTCATATTAGAATTGAGTATGTTGGATTCTTGCTTCTTCATTCTTGTGATGCTTTGCTAGGAAAGATGTTTTTCAACTCAACTCAATCCAGGTTAATACAAAAGATATAAAGCCTACATCTTTTTAATGGCTGAATAGTATTCCATGGTGTATGTATATATTATACATCTCACAACTTGTTTATCTGTTCCTGGTTGATGGGCGTTTAGGTGGTTTACACATTTTGGCTATTATAAATTGAGCTGTGATAAATAGTCTAGTGCAAATGTCCTTATGATAAAGGGACTTTTTTTCTTCTGGGTAGATGCCTAGTAATGGGATTGCAGGTTCAAATGGGAGGTCTAAATTTGAGTTCTTTGAGGATTCTCCATACTTCTTCCAAAAAGGTTACATTATAGTTTGCACCCCCACCAGCAGTGTAAAAATGTTCCCTTCTTTCCACATCCATGCCAGCATCTGCAGCTTTAGGACTTTGTGATGTGGGACATTCACACTGGGGTTAGGTGATATCTCAGGGTGGTTTTGATCTGCATTTCTTTGATGATTAGGGACAATGAGCTTTTTTTCATGTTTGTTAGCCATTCATCTATCTTCTTCAGAGAAGATTCTATTCATGCCTGTTGCCTAGTGAGCTTTGGAATTGTTTGGAGTTTTTTTGTTGATTAATTTGAGTTCTCTGTGATTTGTTGTTACCAAGCCTTTGTCTGATTCATAATATGCAAAATCTTTTCCCATTCTAAAGGTCGCCTGTTTGCTTTGATTGTTGTCTCCTTAGTTGTACAGAAACTTTTCAGTTTGCTTAAGTCCCATTTAGTTTTGTTGTTTTTGCAGTTGCCACAGAAATCTTTCTCATAAACTCTTTCCGCAATCCTGTATCTTCAAGTGTTTTCCCTATACTTTCTTTGAGGATTTTTATTGTTTCATGCCTTAGATTTATTTACTTATTTCTTTGTTTATTTATTATTATTTTGGCCGGGGCCGGATTTGAACCCTCCACCTCTGGTATATGGGCCTGGCATCCTACTTCTTGAGCCACAGGCGCTGCCCCATGACTCCTTTGATTTAAATCTTTTTTCCATCTTTTTTTTTTTTTTTTTTATGTCACCCTTGGTAGAGTGCTGTGGCGTCACACAGCTCCCAGCAACCTCTAACTCCTGGGCCTCGGAGATTCTCCTGCCTCAGCCTCCTGAGTAGCTGGGACCACAGGTGCCCACCACAACGCCCGGCTAGTTTCTTTTTTTTTATTGTTGTTGGGGATTCATTGAGGGTACAAGAAACCAGGTTACACGGATTGCATTTGTTAGGTAAAGTTCCTCCTACAATCATGTTTTGGCCCCAAAAGGTGTGAGACCCTATCCCCCTCGCTCCTTCCCTCTTTCTGCTCTTCCTCCCCCCCCCTTATTTCTCTCTCTGCTCTCCCCTTCCCACA
>CAUYON010191827.1:0-12355 GCA_963573935.1 Arctocebus calabarensis
AACTCAGGATCCTGTATCCAGCTAAACTGAGTTTCATCTATGATGGAGAAATTAAATACTTTAATGACACGCACATGTTGAAGAAATTTACCATAACTAAACCAGCTCTCCAGGATATTCTCAGACCTATCCTCCATAATGTACAGCACAATCCTCCACCACCAAAGTAAACTCACTCAACTTTTGATCAAATTCCAACTTCCACAGTGTCAAAAGGATTAAAAATGTCCACTGGACTTTTGAAAAATTCGATACCCAAAGTACTATCTGGTTTATCAATACTCTCAATTAATGTCAATGGCTTTAATTGCCCACAGATTGGCTGACTGGATACAAAAAAAACTCAGGCCAGACATCAGCTGAATTCAAGAATCTCACCTTACCTTAAAAGATAAACATAGACTCAGGGTGAAGGGATGGTCATCTATATTTCAAGCAAATGAAAATCAGAAAAAAGAAGTTGGTGCAATTTTATTTGCAGATACAATAGGCTTTAAACAAACAAGGAAAGATAAGGATGGTCACTTCGTATTTGTTAAGGGCAACACTCAACATGATGAGATTTCAATTATTAACATTTATGCACCCAATCAAAATGTGCCTGAATTTATAAGACAGACTCTAAAAGACATGAGCAACTTGATTTGCTCCAGCACCATAATTGTTGGAGATTTAACACTCCCTTGGCAGTGCTGAATAGATCCTCCAAAGAGAAGCTAAGCAAAGAAATTTTAGACTTAAACTTAAGCATTCAACTTTTGCATTTAACAGACATCTATAGAACACTTAATCCTTACAAAACTGAATACACATTTTTCTCATCAGCCCATGGATCATCCTCCAAAATTGATCACATCTCAGATCACAAATCTAACCTCAGCAAATTTAAAAGAATAGCAATCATTCCTTGTATTTTCTCTGACCATCATGAAATAAAAGTTGAACTCAGTAAAAACAGGAATATGCATACGCATGCAAAAACATGAAAACTAAATAACCTCATGCTGAATGATAGCTGGTCATAGATGAGATTAAGAAAGAAATTACCAAATTTTTGGAACAAAACACTAATGAAGACATGAACTACCAGAACCTCTGGGATACTGTAAAAGCAGTCCTAAGGGGGAAATTTATAGCATTGCAAGCCTTCCTCAAAAGAACAGAAAGAGAGGAAGTTTAACAACTTAATGGGACATCTCAAGCAACTGCAAAAGGAAGAACATTCCAACCCTAAACCCAGCAGAGGAAAGAAATTACTAAAATTAGAGCAGAACTAAATGGAATTGGAATAAAAAGAACCATACAACAGATCAACCAATAAAAAAGTTGGTTTTTTGAAAAGGTCAATAAAATAGATAAACTTTTGGCTAACCTAACCAGAGGTAGAAGAGTAAAATCCATAATTTCATCAATCAGAAATGATAAAAAGCCAAATAACAATAGACTTCTCAGAAATTCAACAAATCCTTAATGAATATTATGTAAAACTCTATTCTCAGAAGTATGAAAATCTGAAGGAAATAGATCAATACTTGGAAACATGCCACCCTCCTAGACTTAGCCAGAAAGAAGTGGAAATGTTTAGCAAGCCTATAACAAGTTCTGAAATAGCATCAACTATAAGAAATATTCCCAACAAGAAAAGCTTGGGACCATATGGCTTCACATGAGAATTATATCAAACCTTTAAAGAAGAACTAATACCTATATTACTTAACCTTTTCCAAAACATAGAAAAAGAAGGAATACTTCCCAACACATTCTATGAAGCAAATATCACCCTGATATCCAAACCAGGAAAAGACCCAACAAGAAATGAAAAGTATAAACCAATATCTCTAATGAACATTAAAGCAAAAATATTCAATAAGATCCTAGCAAACAGAATCCAACAACACATCAAACAAATTATACATCATGACCAGTTGGGTTTCATCCCAGGGTCCCAAGGATGGTTCAATATATGTAAATCCATAAATATAATACATCACATAAACAAATTAAAAACAAAGACCATATGATTCTCTCATATGATGCAGAAAAAGCTTTTGATAATATCCGCATCCTTTCTTGATCAGAACACTTCAGAAAATAGCTATAGAAGGAACATTTATTAAACTGATAGAGGCCATCTACAGCAAACCCATAGCCAGTATCATATTGAATGGAGTAAAATTGAAATCATTTCCACTCAGATCAGGAACCAAGCCAGGATGTCCACTGTCTCCACTGCTTTTTAACATTGTAATGGAAGTCTTAGCTACCACAATCAGCAAGAGAAGGCAGTCAAGGGGATACAAATAGGACCAGAGTGATCAAACTGTCATTCTTCACAGACGATATGGTTATAGATCTGGAAAACCCCAGAGAATCAACTACAAAGCTCCTAGAAGTGATCAAGGACTACAGCAGCTTCTCAGGATACAAAGTTAACACTCACAAATCTGTAGCCTTTATATATACCAACAATAGCCAAGGGGAAAAAACAATCAAGGACTCTATTCCCTTTAAATAGTGCCAAAGAAGATGAAATATTTGGGAGTGTATCTAACTAAGAATGTGAAAGATCTCTATAAAGAGAACTATGAAACTCTGAGAAAAGAAATAGCTGAAGATGTTAACAAATGGAAAAACATAGCATGCTCATGCTTGGAAGAATCAACATTGTTAAAATGTCCATACTACCCAAAGCAATTTACAGATTTAATGCAATCCCTATTAAAGTACCATTATCATACTTTAAAGAAGTTGAAAATATAGTACTTCATTTCATATGGAATGAGAGAAAAACCTTATATAACAAATGCATTACTCAGAAATAATAACAAATCAGGAGGTATAACATGACCAGACTTCAGGCTATACTATAAATCTATAGTGATCAAAACAGCATGGTACTTGCACAAAAACGAACAGTAGATTTATGAACAGAATAGAGAACCAAAAGATGAACCCAGACACTTATCGTCATTTGGCTTTTGATAAACCTATCAAAAAAAAATTGGGGGAAAGATTCCCTATTCAACAAGTGGTGCTGGGTGAATTCACTGGTGACCTGTAGAAGACAGAAATTGGACTCTCACCTTTCTCCTCTAACAAAAATTAACTCTCACTGGTTAAAGGGCTTAAACTTAAGACATGAAACTATGGAAATTCTTGGAGAGAGTGCAGGAGAAACACTTGTAAAAAATGGCCTGGGAGAATACTTTATGAGGAGGACACCCAGGGCAATTGAACCAGCATCAAAAATACATTAGTAGGATCTGATCAAATTAAAAAGCTTCTTGCACCGCCAAGAACACACTAAGTAAAGCAAATAGACAGCCCTCAGAATGGGAGAGGATTTATGCAAGTTACATTTCTGACAAAGGTCTAATAACCAGAATCCACAGAGAACTCAAACTCATTACTAAGAAAAAAACAAGTCATTCCATTTCATTATGGGCAAGAGACATGAACAGAAGCTTCTCTGAAGAAGACAGGTGCAAGGTCTACAGACATACGAAAAAATGCTCATCGTCTTTAATGATCAGAGAAATGCAAACCAAAACCATTCTGAGATACCTTCTAACTCCAGTAAGAGTATCCCACATCACAAAATCCCAAAGCTACAGTTGTTGGTGTGGATGTGGAGAAAAGAGAACACTTCTGTACTGCTGGCAGGAATGCAAGTTAGTACGTTCCGTTTGGAAGGAAGTTTGGAGAGCTCTCAGGGATCTAAATGTAGACCTACCATTTGATCCTGCAATTCCTCTTCTTGGTGCATATCCAAAGGACAAAAAATCATTTGCAATAAAGATATTTGCACCAGATTGTTCATTGCAGCTCAGTTCATAATTGCCAAGTCATGGAAGAAGCCCAAGTGCCCATTGACTCATGAATGGATTGTGGTATATGTATACAGAGGAATACTAAGCAGCATTAAAAAGTTGAAATTTTACCTTTTTTTATGTTTACATGGGGTATTTTTCCCAAGAAAGAAATGCACCTTAACAATCGGATGAACAATCGAATGATCTCGTACAGAGAATATTGTTATTTCAAAAGACAATTTTCACAACAAATTTTTGAGCATAACAAAAGATAATTCTCAGAAGTCAAGCATTTTGAATATAGAATAATTATTTTACTAGGTCACCATTGTCTAGTATTCCTCAAGGCTTATTCTTCTTTAGTAACACACAAGTTCAAGAAAAAATGAGTGCCTTGTACGTCTTTTCCCCAATACCAGGACGAAACTTCGGCTTATATTTACTAGGAATGAAGAATGAAGAAAAAATATTTAAATGTCTAAATATGAATTTCAAGGACATTTGTGTATGAAAGAGTTTTGAATGACTAAATGATATATTAGCATCAATGAATAGAAGCGTAATCATAAGTTAACTCTCTCTATCCTCACTCATTTGTATTCATCATGTGTGTTCTAATTCGCGTTATAAAGAACCCTACTGGAGGTGGTGGGTTCAAAACCAGCCTCAGTCAAAAACTGAAAAAAAAAAAGAAAAATTTTAATCACCAATAAAGTCTCAATCATAGCTTTTTAAAGGTATTCATTTATTTTTCTTCAATTAAAGATTTTAATATGTTTCTTTATGGTTCTAGGCATTCATTTCTTGATCAATTATTAAAAAGAATTTATTATAAAAGAAAACTGCTAGCCTTTTAGATGAATTTCTCAATCTTTAAGTTCTTTCTCTGAATGCAACGTAACTATATATTAATGGCATGTAGACATTTTAAGTAAATGAATTTTTATTGGTGGCAAAACCTGACTTAAAAAATCTTAAAATTGTTCAGCTAGTCAAGATAAAAAAATCCTCCTGATTCCCCATAAAACTAAAAGTAGACCTACCATTTGACCTTGCTATCTTATTAATAGGTATCAACCCAAAAGGAAAAAGACATTTTATCACCAGGACATTTCCACTTGAATGTCCAGCTCAGCTTACAACTGTAAAGACATGGAAACAACTCAAGTGCCCATCAACACATGAGTGGATTAATAAACTGTGATATATGTACACATGGAATACTATTCAGCCATACAAAACATGAAGGTTTTGCATCTTTTGTGACAACCTGGTCAGGCTTGGAAAATATCCTCAGTAAACAATGTATCCCAGGAATAGAAAGACAACTGTCACATCTACTCAGTACTGAATTGGAATTAGCAGATTATCCACCATGGGCTAACACAAAAGAAAAAAAACAACTACACGGTGACAAATGCAAGCTATGTAACCTAATTTATATACCCTCATATTAATCTGAAATTTTAAAAAATCCTCCTAAAATTAAAATAAGATACCCATGTATCTGTCCCTTATTGCATTTTTACTGAATGCATTTTGTTTCTTCTTTTTTGTCATTGCTGGCCACACAAACATGTATTGGAAGCATCATGTTTAGGGAAATGGGAATATAATCGACAGTAATCATATAGCCAGGGAGGAAAATGTTTTGACAGGAAACATTTTTCAAAACACACACACGCACACACACACATAATTTACTGTAGGGGATTCATTGAGGGTACAAAGAACCAGGTCACACTGATTGTATTTATTAGATGAAGTCCCTCTTATAACTGTGTCCTGCCTCCAAAAGGTGTGTCATACACCGTGCCCCCCCACGCCCCTCCCTCCTTCCCTCCTTCTGCTCCTCCCTTCCCCCACCCTCTCCCTGCTCCTCTCTTCTTTTATAGGTTGCAAGAACACAAAAACATTAAGATTAGTCCCTTCCGTCACAGGTTTACACCACAGAAAGATGAAGACTAGATTTGGTAATCTTAAAATAGGATTGACAAAATATCTAAGACTTTGCAAAAGAGTGTTTTGTACCTTAAACTGAGAGGTAAGAGGCAAAGCAGAGAAAGCATCATCAAAGGAGGAATGAGACACTTATTTCCTCTCTCTGGAGCTAGAGGTTAGAAAACCTAACTGCATATCACACGTCGAGCCCCCTTGCTTCTTTTCTCTCTTTCAGTGTAGCTTGCTGCTAATGCTTGCTCTGCCATTAGTTGATTTCAGACAATCATTCTTTTGAAGTGTCAGTTTTTTCATCTTTAGAACAAAGGTAATATCTACTTCAAAGAGTTGTCAGAAACATAAAATCCAGCAAGTAATAGTACGTAGCACCTAGTAAGAACTCAATAGATGTTAATTATGATTATTATTAAGACTGGCAAAGACCCAGGGAGGTGATTAATAATAAAGATATCAAAATAGAAATAGTGAGCTCACCTGGAATAAAATGACCAAATGTCCTCAATATTCATTCAAGGGATGGAATATGAAAAAGAATAGCTTTGGGGGACAATATACTTAATTTTGATATAAGAAAGAAAGATGCTGAAGTGTATTTGGTATTGAAATGGGTTTCTGGATGAAGCACAAGTATGATAACCAGACAGAAGGAGCTTTCCCTGTGACTGTCACAAATGTTAACAAGTATAATGTATTACTTTCCCTTTCGATATCTACATCGCTTAAATGTCCAATATGGGAGTATTTTATCCATAGAAGGCAATGACAGGGTTTTTCTGTGGAAGTTGTAAAGTCTGACAGTGCAAAATTTTGGGACATTTAGGATGCAGGGAACTACAATTTTTTTGTTGCTGTTGTTAACACCAAAGGGTTAAACAAGAGTCTCTGTACATGCCTTTTGGATCAAAGGTGTTAAGAATATATGGCTCTGGCATATTGGCTGTTTTGAGTTAAAGACTATTGAAAAACAAGTGCAAGAAGATCATTCTGACTTTCATTCTGTTCCTTAAAAGTAGGAGATAAAATTCTCATGTGAAAGATGCCTTTCCTAAACTAGAAGAAAAGTATCATTCTCCTCATCAGGGCTGGTAAGTTGAGGCCAAGGGAAATCTGTGCAAAACTTGTTACACTAATAGGTCTGCTCACTTCTCCACCCAATCAACTCCCATAGACCAAGCCCTTTTGCCTTGTCACATTTGAATAACTCACTACTTTTTGTCTAATTCAGCACATAAGCCTTCAACTCTATCTTTGTGTGTTCATTTCCTTATGATGTTCCCCGTGTCATGGAAAGCTTGTGTTAGATAAATTTGTATGCTTTTCTCCTGTCACTCTATCGCATGTACATTTAATTCTCAGGCCTAGCTGGAAAAATACCCTGAGAAGGTAGAGGTAAAAAGTTTCTTCCCCTATAGTACTATGTATATACTACACACTTAATAAAGCATTTTTAATCCTCATGGAATTTAACCTGCCAAACAATTTTAGGTATGATTTTCTTTCAGAGATTTTTTTTTCTTTAGCTTTCATTCTTGGCAAGGTAATCAAGAAACATTATGAGTATCAGAAGTAACTTTAGACTTGATATTTAACTACTGCCTATTTATATGGTCCTTTTGGAAAGATGTTTAGAGAATACATAGAGATGTAAAAATAGACCTGCCATTCAATCCTATAATTCCTCTACTAGGTATATATCCAAAAGACCAAAAATCACATTATAACAAAGATATTTTTACTAGAATGTTTATTGCAGCCCAATTCATAATTACGAAGTCATGGAAGAAGCCCAAGTGCCCATCGATCCACAAATGGATTAACAAAGTGTGGTATATGTACACCATGGAATATTATGCAGCCTTAAAGAAAGATGGGGACTTTACCTTTTTCATGTTTACGTGGTGGGAGCTGGAACATATTCCTCTTAGCAAAGTATCTCAAGAATGGAAGAAAAAGTATCCAATGTACTCAGCCCTGCTATGAAAGTAATTTATAGCTTTTATATGAAAGCTATAACCCAACTACAGAATAAGAATATGGGGAAAGAGGCAAGGGAAGGGGGAGAGGATGGGTGGAGGGAGGGTAATCAGTGGACACACCTACAGTGCATCTTAGAAGGGTAGAGATGAAACTTACTAAATGAAGAGTATAAAAGTCTGAACACAATAACTAAGAAAATGCCATGAAATGCTATGTAAAACAGTTTGATGAAAATATTTCAGATTGTACATGAAACCAGCACATTGTACCCCATGATTGCATTAATGTACACATCTATGATTTAATAAAAAAAAAGAAAGAAAGAAGAAAGAATCTACTTTCTGTTATTTTGGTCATATCATTCTGTTTAATTAATCCATGGTTTGAAATGTAAGTAAATACATTGTAAGGAAAAATTGCTCATTGTTAACTGAGGATAATAAGTGTACTTTGTAATGTGCAGGTGTAGATCAGTATAAATCAGAATGAAAAGCCATACATTTAGTGCAAGGTACACATTAAGAACCAAGACAACATTATTCTCGAACTTAAATTTTGCTATTTTGAAGATGACACGAGATCCTTAAGGAGGCTGATGGGAAAAGCACTAAGCTAAGAGTAAAAGTTTTGTGAACTTGAGTAAGGCTCTTGCTCTTTTTAGGGCATAATTCTTCTACAAACAGCTATTAAGCATTATGCACAAGCTATGATGTTTAAGGATACAACAATAAGTATGAAATGGCTTCCGCTTTCATGGAGCCTACATTCTAGTTGGGTCATCTTCACTTTCAAAATTCTGTGGTGTTAAAGTTCTTTAAGATTGTCAAGGGGAGCTAATATGTTCTTTTTGGAAAGAAGTTTGGAGAACACTCAGGGATATAAAAATGGACATGCCTTTGGATCCTGCAAGTCCTCTGCTAGAAGTATATACAAAAGACCAAAAATCACTTTGCAAAAAAAAATATTTGCACCAGATTATTCACTGCAGCTATATTGGTAATTGCCAAGTCATGGAAGAAGCCCAAGTGCCCATCGACCCATGAATGGATTAATAAATTGTGGTATATGTGTACCATGGAATACTATGCAATCTTAGAAAAGATGGAGCCTTTACCTCTTTTATGTTTCCATGGAGGGACCTGGAACATATGCTCCTGAGTAAAGTATCTCAAGAATGGAGGAAAAAGTATCCAATGTACTCAGTACTTCTGTGAAACCAACTTACATTTACTCACACTTTCTTTTGAACGGTAAAACACATCTATAGCCCAGGATGCAGGAGAGAAATGGAGTGGGAAGGGACAGGAGGTGGGAGGTTTGATAGAGGCACAGTAAACGGTGGGACCACACATATGAAGCATATTGCAAGCATACAAGTCAAATCTATAAAGCGTAAGAACATAAATATCTTAATACAATAATCAAGTAATTGAGGTGAAAGCTATATTAATTAGTTTGATGTAAGCACGTCAAATTGTATAAAAAAAAACAACACATTGTACCCAACATATACATAAATGTATTCATGATCTATGTGTATATGACTTAATAATAAAAAAAAAAGATTGCCAAGGATAAGCTGATACTGCATCTAGAACAAGAAAACTATGTGTCAACTCCACATTAAGTATCAAACGAGACAAGGAGGGAAATAATTGGTCAAGCCCATTCATAGAAGGGGCTTAATCCTTAATTGTTCAAATAGTCAATCTCACTAAGACTAATTCTGTGTTTCCAATTTGTGGTTTGGACCGCTTGTTTTTCCATTTTTTTTCTGCCTTGTATTTTTATTATCATTTGTAATAGCTTTAATTTTTTTCTTTAGCACCTCTTATGGAAGCTCAAGAGGATATCTTGGTTGTGATTGATATGAGCCCTACTTATTGCCATATTGTATAGGCAGCAAGAACAGTTTATTAGCTAAATTCATAGTTCTTCTATCTACATAATTACACAAAATGAAATGTCTCAAGGCCAAAGGTTTCAAAGTGACATGTCGGTAGCTGAGAAACTAAATGGAGTGGGAAGACATGAAAATTCCTACCTTTTTTCAAATGCTACGTAGACCTGAATGTATAACATCTCGAAAATATATGGTACTTTACAGTTTGCAAAGCGCTTTCCTACTCCTTATTTCATTTGAGCCTCACAAGATCATGATCACTAGAATCCAAAACAGGGGGAAAAAAGCAATGTAAGTGCCATCTTAGTCTTGAGGTTCTGGTCATTTCCCAGAAGGGTTTAATCGGTAATTGCCGGTACCACCGCAACACAGGAGCTTGGTTTTCTCTTGTCTCCACTACCTTTACTACAGAATAAAATCTAGTAACATGTAGTTTTTTCTTCTTCCTTTTCAATCTGAGGTAGGAATACGGATATAAGCATATAGGTGGGAAGGTTGACAGGATTTGATGGGGGTTAGTTTGATCTTTTTTTTTTTTTTTTTTTTGGTGAGGTGTGGCTATGTTGCCCAGGCTGGACTTAATTTCCTGGACTCAATTGATCCTCTCCCCATCTCCATTCCCACCTCAGCCTCCAGAGTAGCTGGGACTACAGGCACATGCCACTGAGCCTGGCTAATGATCCTTTTATTTATATTTGTTTGACATCAATCTTTCTAGTCGTGTGTGCATGTGTGCTTATGAAACTGTGTGAATATGCAATCTCAAGGTAACTTCTCAAGCACGTACTGTCTCATCAGCCTTTATTATTTATTGCACGTGCAGAAGAAGAAGCATTCTGTGCATATATTTTATTCCTGTAGGCTCTATTTGCCTTGCTTTATGCTGGGGTCTAAAAATAATTCAAAACACTTGAAAAAGGAGAGGGGAGTGACCAGAACTTCTGATTCAAAAGTAATTTTATATTGTAAAATGGCATCATTTCAAAGAAGTACTGAATGATTTTACCTATCAAGAGAGATCCAGAAAACAGAAAAAAATAAAATAAAATAATTCCTTAGGACGCTTATTCTTTTAGCCATGGCATTAGAGGATCATTTTGATGATCTGCAAGGCATAGAAGGGGAAAGTGAGGACATTAGACATGGACATAATAATATTTTTTTTCTTCGTAACCTTGGGTACACAGAACTAGGACAAATAGAGCTCTTTTGAGTTATGTTTGAATAAGCAAAAAATAATTTCGCATGTCTTAGCCTGTCTATAATTATCATTTTTTCCCTTTATTGACAAGTATTTAAGATCATTTATATACCATGATGGCCAGTGTGATTTATTATTCGTAAGCAATTACCTTCCTGAGCTTTTTAATTTTGAAAATTGCAAAGTCTTACAGTGTTTCAAAATATAAGGCCTTACTTTGTCATTAAGAAGTTGATAATTAAAAAATAGCATTTTGAATTCTTTTCAGTATGCTGTTTCAGTTTATCACTGCTAAAATGCCAGTAAGTGCTGCATTATCATCTAGAGCTGAACATATTCTTGTAGTTAACTGGAGTCTTTCCTTTAAGGAGAAGAAAGAAACAGCTAATATGTCATTGAGATGATAGATACTGGTAGTTTTAACAGATAATTTAAAGTTAAGAATTGGATCTTCTAAGTGTCTTTGAGTCTATCCCCTCATTTCTATGTGAGCCCAATTCAACTTTCATCTGGAATATTTTAACAGTCTCTACATATTTCTTCTTGTCTCTAGACTTACTCCAGTTCTCAATATTCCCACCATAGTTTATTTCCGATATTGTCCACAGATGAGGAGATCTATATTGAACACCAAGTTAATAAAAGGAATGATTTAGATATCAAAGGTACCTAATTTGGAAATGCCAAGGACATAACCTAAAATAATCTTTCAATAAGCAACTGTTAGATGAGGTCTAACTAACAACACATAAGAAAAAATTAAACTGCATCATTCCACAGGTCCCTTCCTACTCTCAAAAGCCTATGAATATGGATTAGTAATCTCTTTGGTAGCCCTTGGTATTCTTACAAAGATGAAAACGATGATTTGATCTTTGACTAAACAACTGAATGAAAGACTCATGTACTTTAGAAATATGTAATACTATAAGTAACACATAAGTATAACATGTACTGTAAGAGTTGAAATAAAAAAAACAAAAACAAAAGATTTACCCAGAACTCCCATTGCCAGACTGTTTCAATTTAGCAAGTTGGACTGTGTTTTCTTGTCTAATTTGCATAACCAAAATATATTTGCATGTATATCTATACAACCTCTTAACATGGCCAACTGCAGATAGAACAAATAATGTAGAACATTTGCTGCTGAACATGTAAGTTTTCATGTAATTATGCCTCTATACCCATTATAATACATCTATGTTGAAGAAAAAGTTAATGTTTTATTTACAAATCCTTTAGCTTGCTTGTTGTGTAGACACAATGTTGGAGCAAAAGATAGCCACTGACAGAGTGTCTAAGAAATTTCACTTTAATAAAATTAACTATAATTCCCTAATTCTTTTAAAAGCTTAGATAAGGGTGGCTCCTGTGGCTCAGCGAGTAGGGCGCCGGCCCCATATACCGAAGGTGGCGGGTTCAAGCCCGGCCTCGGCCGAACTGCAAAACAAAAAAATAGCCGGGCGCTGTGGCGGGCGCCTGTAGTCCCAGCTACTAGGG
>CAUYON010191828.1:0-13293 GCA_963573935.1 Arctocebus calabarensis
TAGAAGTTTTCTCCTGACCCTTCAAATATGTACCACACATGTGATCTCACCCTTTGTCCCTTTCCCCGTCTTCCTGAAGCATACTATTTTAAATAAAGAAAAATACCTTTCTTAAAGTTTTGATGTATTTAGAATAACACCTCTCCAATAAAGGCTATTCTTATTTCTATTTTCTTTTCTTTTTTTGTTTTGAAATATCTTAATTTTACAGTCCAAGTAATTTCAATCATACTTCTCCAGTTTACTTTTTTTTGAGCAAAAGTTATTAAAATAAGTTGTCTCCATGATCTCTTGAAGATTTTTCCAAATTTAGACAATGCAAAATTATAGGCCTGCTCAATTTCATATCAATTTCAGTACAGAATTTAAAATTATTCAAACAAAATAGAAATTCCATGAAAAGATTATTTTGACAAGTCAAGACATTTCAAAATGCAATTATCAAATTTATATATTAAATCTTCTATTTTCATACAAAACATAGATCTTCCTTCAAGATCTTAAAAGTACAACACCAGTATTTTAAAGGGGATTGCATTAAATCTGTAGATTGCTTTGGTTAGTATGGATACTTTAACGACATTGATTTTTACCAGCCGTGAGCACAATATGTTCTTCTATTTTTAAACAACCTCTGTGAATTATTTTCTCAATGTTTCATAGTTCTCTCTGTAGAGATCCTTCACATCCTTTTTAAGTATATTCTAAGGTATTTCATTCTTTTGATGGTACTATAAAGAGTATCATATCTTTGATTTTATTTTCAGTTTGACTATTGTTGGTGTGTATGAAGGTTACTGACCTGTGAACATTGACTTGTATACCCTAAGATGTTACTGTGTTTCTTGATCACTTCCAGGAGTCTCATGGTTGAGTCCTTGGGAATACAGTTATACAACATAAGGAAAAATCTGGAGGCATCAGATGTAGAGTTTATAGTGATCAAAACAGCATGAATAGTATATAAAAACAGAGACACAAATCTATGAAACAGAACAGAGAACCTAGAGATGAAACTAGCCTCATAGCAAACAAAAGCATACACTGAGGAAAAGAATATATCTAATAAATGGGGCTGGGAGAACTGGTCAGCCTCATGTAGAAGACTGAAACTTACAAAAATTGCCACTTACAAAAATTAATTCACAATGGATGAAAGATGTAAGTCTAAGACATGAAACTATGAAAACTCTCAAAGAAAGTGTGGTAAAAACTTGGAATCTTATTGGCCTATTAAAAGAATTTATGAAGAAACCCATTGGCAATTGCAGCAAAAGCAAAAATAAATAGGACCTGATCACACTAAAAAGTTTCTGTACAGCTCAGGACAGAATCAACAGAGTAATAGGCATCCTCCATAAAGGGGGAAGATATTTGCATGCTACGAATCTGACAAAGGTAACAACCAGTCTCTATAAAGAACTTAAGAAAAGCAACAAGAAAGGATCACACAATCCCATTGATAAAAGGACAGGAAAAATGAACAAATGCTTTCTCATGAGGACAGATGAATGGCCAACAAACACATGAAAATTGCTCATCATCCCTAATCATCAGAAAAACACAAATCAAAACACTTTGAGATATTACCCAACCCTAGTGAGAATGGCCACATCGTAAGGTCCCAAAGCAACATGCTGGTGTGAGTATGGAGAGAGGGGGACACTCATGCTCTATTGCTGGGACTGCAAACTAGAGCAAGAAGTATGGAGAGTCTTCAAAAAACTAAAAGTAGACCTTCCATTTGATCCCACAGTCCAGTTACTATATCTATCCAAAAGAAAAAAGTTATTTTATCATAACAACATTTGCATTCAAATATTTATAGCAGCTCAATTCACAATGGCAAAGATGTAGAAACCACCCAAGCCTCCTTCATCCCATGAAGGGATTAATAAACTGTGGGATAGGTGTATCATGGAATACTAGGAGGCCATAAAAAGTTGGAGATTTTGTACCTTTTGTAACAACCTGGAAGGATTCCTTACTCTCCAAGTAAAAGATTACAAGAATGGAAAAACAAGCATGCCATGTACACAATACTAAGTTGAAACTAGTAGCTGAACAACATGGGTTCACATGAAAGAAAAACTCAATTCAATTCAAGGAGGAGACAGACAGAGGGGCTTTGGTAAATTCCCACCCAACAGTATGATGCAAAGGTACACTGAACACTTTATAAATACACATTTAGAATAACTGAACTATAATTTTTTGTGATAAAGCTGATATTAAATGAAAAAAATCTTAAAATGGCAATATGTATTTTCTCCTCATGCTATCTATAAACAATCAGATGTTAGAAGTGCTTGAACTTTAAACCAACTTAAGTGATTTATAGTAGAACTGCACTTTTTGTAAATGTGTCCTTTATATGTTGGCTTCTGTAAAAAACAAAATTGTTGGAAATTTTTAAGCAAAGTTTTTAATGACTAAGGGGTTAAAACTTAAGCTTTAAGGACAGAACTGCAACTCAGACTTTACCTTACAAATGCAGACAGTATAACCTATTCATACACACCCTGTATTTATTTGAAATTCAGAAAAAAGAAATAATACCTGGCTTGGCGCCTATGGCTCAAGCAGCTAAGACGCCAGCCACATACACCTGAGCTGGTAGGTTCAAATCCAGCTCGGGCCCACCAAACAACAATGACGGCTGCAACCAAAAAATAGCCGGGCGTTGTGGTAGATGCCTGTAATCCCAGCTACTCAGGAGGCAGAGGCAGGAGAATCACTTGAGCCCAGGAGTTGGAGGTTGCTGTGAGCTGTGATGCCACAGCAATCTACCCATGGTGACAGCTTGAGGCTCTGTCTCAAAAAAAAAAAAAAAAAGAAAGGAAAAGAAATAATACCCTGTATCTGATAAATATGCACAATTATTATCTGAAAACCAAAAATAAGAGAAAATTGTGACTAATTATAAAACAGTGATAAAAGCCAAGTTTTATTGAGAAAAAATTATTCATTTTCTTTTTTAACTTTTGGATATAAACATCATTGTTTTCTAGTTGCAAACTTTGTTTTTAATAATTCTATTTGTTAAAAAGGTTTGAAAGATTAAGTTTTAACCCCTTAGTTATTAAAAACTTTGCTTAAAAATTTCCTATAATTTTCTTTTTACATAAGCCAACATTCAAAAGACACATTTACAAAAATGCAATTCCACTGTAAATCACTTAAGTTGGTTTAAAGTTCAAGCACTTCTAACATTTGATTGTTTATAGACAGCATGGGGAGAAAATACATATTGCCATTTTAAAAATTTTTCATTTAATATCAGCTTTATCACAAAAGATTATAGTTCAGTTATTTTAATTGTGTATCTATAAAAATGTAAATTTTGACAGCTAAATCCAAATAGAGATATAATCTATATATCAACAGTTCTAAGTTTTATAAGAGTACTGTATATACCATAACAAGATGTTACAGCAAAATCTGCATTCTGAATATTTTAAGTGAATTTACAATAGTCTTAACCATGCATAGTATTAACTTCCTTCTTAATGTCTCCTACCCAATCCCTCTCGGAGTCTTGCTCCAGGAGAATCTGTGAAATTCCTGAAAATTATTTTTATTTTATTATGTATGTTTAGATTTTGCTTTATTACAACTCTAAATCATATTTTCTTAAAAATAAACATAAATCAAAATAAAGGCTTACATAAGTCTTAGCATAGGTTTTGGCACATCTTTAGACTTTATAACTTTGTTAAATTTTTTTTAGACTTTTTGTAAGAAAAAATAATTATAAATTTCTTTTCATTTGAAGCCTAGCCTGATTATTGTCTTTAGCAATGTCGTCTTCTCAAAGAACTAAAGCATAAAAGCACATCAGGATTATATTTATGACCCAAACATGCTTTCTACAACAAGAAATTGAAATAATTACTTCTGCACAAGAAAAGCAAGAAGTACTTGAAATTACAAGTAGTAAGCTTATACCATAGGTCAGATAAAAGTCTTATTTCTGACTTAGAAGGGTACAGAACTTACTACACTTACTAAATGCAGAATACAAATGTCTTCATACCGTGATTAAAAGGCCATGAAGGCTATGTTAAACAGTTTGATGAAAATATTTCAGATTGTTTATGAAGTCAACACATTGTGCCCATGACTGCACTAATGTACACAATTATGATTTAACAAAAAACAGTCATGTTTCTGAGAAGTGAGTTGTTTCAGCAGTAAAGAGCACTGTTAGCATCAAGTCAAAAATCACATCCATGCATTGCATGAAACTCAGGGGACATATTTATATTCTGTAGGGTATTTCATATTGATACTTTAACTCAAACACTGCAACAAATTCCTGGTATGAGCAATGGTCTCAGGGAAAAAAATGCAGAGTAGGCCCCAGTGATACTACAACCTCCTTACCCCTACTCAGCACAAACATCCCTTTATCCTGAGTCTTTTGACGTGTTCTGAACAGGAGAGCGTGTGGCAAATTAGCCCACGCCAATATACTACTGCTAAGGAGCTCTCTACCACTTTAGAGGAAGGTGGCTATGCTGATGTCCCAATCTAGGAATATGATTTTTTGTTTAAGATGCCCAAAACAGCTGTCAACAAGAATTACAGCATTGCATTGGTTTATAAATAAGCAAAACCAAAAATCTGTGCTTCTTCATAAATCTGTGCTTCACCCCAAGATGGCAGAGAGTGAGAGTTTGGCTTTGCAGCTTAGTGGTATCCTAACGTTTCTACAAGAGCCCCTTTTGCATTACTCTGTCTCTTGAGCAAATGCTTAGTCATTGGTGGGGCAGCAGTCGGGGGCAGACTCAGTCATACAAATTTCCTCCTCTCTCCACGTTCTCCTTCAAGATAGATCTGGTTTAAAGTGTGGAAAGATAGGAGGCTTAGAAGATTTTGTTTGGTGAAGGGACACAGCAAACCAAATGTCCTGTTCTTTTCCTCTGTCTTTTGGAGTCTTTGTTCTGGGTGGCCCTGTCCTTTGTCAGCCTGGTCACTGGCACCCTGCTGGGCTCCAGGCAGCTGTGTTCACTTGTTGCACAACTTTGCACTCAGCCCTACTTCAGCTTTTCCTTGCCCTGTGGGCCTCCTACGAGGTTGCAACTTCTATTCAATCCCTAATTCAGCAAGTCTCCCTTTGTAAAACATCAGTTTGCTTTTATTAGGCTAAGCCCCTCTAGCAGGTTCACCAAACTCTCAACCAATTCTCCTCCCCACTCAGAGGATGCCAGAATTTCCCAGTCCCCTCCATGATGCCAGGGTCCAAGTTCAGCTTGAGAACTCTCAGGCAGGCTTATTTATTCATGCAACTTCGTCTGCTGGGGCTGCACTCATGTTCACCATCACTATCCCAGCCCTGGTGTTTAGCAACTATCAGGCATAACTGTAAGGCACCTTTCTCTGGTTCTAAAAGGGAGAATGATCTAATATTCCTCTGCTTTTGGCTTTTCTCTTAACCTGAGCAACACTATTTGTTCCCTGAGATTTGGGTCCAAAGTAGAAAGTCTTATTATATATGTGACCTCCCTCGTTCTTTTTCCCATAACCCCCCAGGAGAAGCAGATAACTTCCTATTTCCTCTTTCTGTGCAGAACTCTATCTACATCTTGCCCTCCTTCTTCTGGAAAGAACAGACTTGTCTCAGTCTTAACAGAAACACTGTGATCCTTTCTTTACTATGAGTAATACTTGTGATCTGCTTCAGCCAACTGAGGGTCTTCATAAGAAATTGGATCTGGGAATTACAGAAGACACAAATATATTAGTTAGATATCTTTAAAATGTTATTCCTGATTTTCCCCTTTTTAAAACTCAAGGAACAACTCTCACTCCTGTTTGATATTGAACCTATTTGTAGAAGAAAGTTTCCTAAATCTAGAACAAGATTACCTGTTAAAAACATAATGGGCATATTCATTATTTACATGCCCATAAAAGCCAGTGATTCAGAAAGAGTACAGAGTATTATTCATATCCAGTTACATAATATGATATCAGAAAACTAGAAACTTAACCATCTTTAGATCAGCTCTACTAACTCAATGTAAAGAAGTGTGGGAAAGTTTAAAACCCAAGTACTAATACATAGACATCAATTTTAACACTTGCACTGAAAACTATTTATACAGAAATAAAATATCCCATTTTGTAATCATTTACAAAATAAATCGCCAGCAGCCCAGAGAAAAGTAATGACTTATATTACTACTAAGAAATAATTTTTTTTAAAAAATCCTATCTTCTTTCAATACTAAAAAGATTAACTGAAGAAGAAAAAAATTACTTTGCTCTTAAGCACTGATTATATATTTTGTCTGTACCTCTTGGGAACTATTGATTTCATATTCACATTGCTAAATAAAAGTTTTTATGTTTCTGTTTCTGCTTTATTTTCATTGTGTGTACTACGATGCTATAACATACTTATAAGATAGTTTTATATTAAAATAGGCTTTTACTATCACAAACACACTCTATTCCCTTGGGATGCCAAAAGCTTGATCTTCACCATCCTGTCTTTAATGCCCATTTAACATTCACAATGTGTAGAGCAGAGTGTTAAGGGCTGGAGGTATAAAGAAGATTGATATAAAATGAGTTTTATTATTTAGTTACAGAAATAGGAACTATAATTTTAAAATATTTTTAATACAAAGGAGCTAATGGTAAGTGACAAATGTATAACAATCCCTCACTGATGATGGCTCTAACAAACATTGACCCAGGGTCCAGATGCAAAGCCGAGGGTAGGCAGAAGAGGAGACAGAGTCAGAGTAAGTGGGTCCGTGATAGAATGCGCATGCTCCTGACTGCCATCTCCTCTAGCCTAATATAAGGATAATCTCGTGCCTCTCAACACCACAGGTGTAGAGGCTGCCAATTCACCACTGCTCTCATCTCGCGAGCTCTCATGCTTGTTAGAGCTAAATCCCTCTCCAGGCCCTTTCCACCCAGGTGTTCCATTATTGAGCTATGCAGGTATTTCTTATACCTCTCACTCCTAGCCATAGGCTATACGGGCTGCAACAGAGGACCTTATCTGTGGGACCTCGTGCAGAGGTCTGTATTCTTCTCTCTGCAGCATACTGGGAAGCAGAACTTGAGCAGGTTAGTTAATGTCTCTGGATCTGTTTGCTTGTTTACAAAACAGAATGATACTACTACTCATCAGGCCGGTGTAGAATTAAATATTATGTCCATGTCAAAGACGTTTCACAGTGGCTGCCATAGACACGTTATCCACGCTCCTTCCAAAAACCCCTCATACGTTATCCACGCTCCTTCCTCCAGAACTGAACGTGTCCTCTGAATTTGTTCACTTTCTGGGAGAGGACCTTGTAGCTTATTTGTTCTAGAACATATTTCTTATTGTAAGGGGATTGAGAAAAAGAACAAAAAGAAAGAACAGGACAGAGAATCACTTGGTTCATGGTTGGGAACCTCTGTTCCAGAATCATATGCCACATTTTACACTGTTTTTCTATGTGACATAATAATGTAACCACAAACATAATTTTCATTTCATCTTATTTTACAGTACCACTATGGGTTAAAAATTTTAATCTATTTCAGGTGAAGAATTTAAATGTACTTTGCCCTTTCTCTGCATGTTTTCAATGGAGTTGGTTCATTTCTGTTTTTCACATCTAGAGACTTAGTGAATTCAGTAAGGGAATTTGGTTTCTTGAATCTCCTTGTTTGCCTTTGGTTTAACCCTGTAAAAACTGTCATGAAAAATTACTGCATAAAAAGATGTAGAATCTTTGAAATAATAATAATTAAATAAAATTTACTCCATATACCATTTTCATAAGGTCCCCAAAATGACCCACTTGTAAATAACATTTGACTCCATTCAGAAAATATCACCTTAATAAAAAGTAAATCCAACTGAAAACAAAAATCCACAGTTGGGAGCTCAGAATAACACCAATGATTGCCATTTGAGAATGTCACTCTTTTTTCCTCAAAGTGGTGGTTTTACCACCCACTATCTGACCTTTTACATACAAGTCTAGCAAAAGCCTTTAAAATTAAAAGAAGGGATGGGGGAGGAAGAGGCAAATGGATGTTACATAGTGTTCTAGGATTTTTGAGGATTCTGGCACTTTCTTTTATTATAGCAAAACTCAGTTTCTAAGGGGGAGAGAGAGAATGAATGTATGTGGTATGAGAGAGAGATTATTAAATACACCTAGAAAAATAAATGATCTAGAAAGACGCAGCCTCACCTCTTAACATTCTCAGTACTCAGGAGTTACAAAGAGTGTAGGTTTTGTTTCATATGCTCCTACATTCTTTGTACTTTCCCACAAATATTACGTTCACAATTTTATAAATTAAGAGGAAATATTCTATTGTGCACATAACTTGACAAAACACAGCAACCTATATTTGAGGATTCTTCCTTCAAGTTTCCCCATCATCTCAGAAAATGGAGAGATCTGTTGGCTGTATCCTCAGCACAGACCCCGAATCTAACCCGTCTTCACCTGGTCCAAGTCCACATTCTCGTCTCGAGGGCAGCTACACACCCTGTTACCCAATCTCCTGCTTCTGTTCTAGCGCTCCAAAGTTAAATTTTCAGGCTGCAGCCAGATCGTTCTAGGACTTTCTAAGATTAGGATTTAAATATATGAATTTTGGAGAAGACAGTTCAGCCCATAAAAATGTCCCTTTTCTGAACGTCCATGGTTCATTCTTTCATATCATTCCTTTTTCTGCTCAAATGTCCTCATCAAACAACTTTTCTCCCAAAAGACAACACACACATTCAGTCCCTACTTACACTATTTTAGTTTTCTTCATAGAACCTCAACCACTTTGTAGCGCTATGATTTTTTCTATTTTTGTTTCTTCATCCCACTTCCAGCCCATATGCCCAAACTTGGTGTATTTCCATGCACACTTGTGCTAATGTGAGCTGCAAAAATGCAGGTGTTTTTATCTGTCGTATTTGTTTCCGTATTCCCAGTATGTAGAACTGTACCAGCAATACTATATGAATTCAACAAATATTTAATAAACTAATAATAATCAGAGATGTTGCCAAAAATATCTATGAGGTCTATACAATAGCATGAGACACTGGGGAAAAATTAATTCTTCGCTTCCACAGACCATGTGCAAAATGAGCATAGGAGCAAGTTACTGATGGTCAGGCTTCCTGAAGTTGATGGTTGCTGTTGGCTGTTTTACAACAAATTTGACATGTTTTACCATGATTGATGTGGTTATTAATTATATACTGAAGCCAACCAGTTGTTCTCAACCAGGGTCAATTTTTTTTTCCCAGAGGATATTTGGCAATCTCTGAAATTTAAACAAAAAGAACCTATTTTATCCAGCCTCTGACAAAATGAGAAATCATTGAACTTTGTATTCGGAATCTTTTCACTTTTCCCCTTATCTCCCACGTCCCTTCTGATACTTCTTTCTCACCATCAGTGTGGTCTTGTTAAAGGCTCCACCTTCCCAATCCCATCCCCCCATGATGGGTCTTACCTTTACCCAGGCTAAGCCCCAGAATGCCTAAAAAAGGTTTGTCACTTGCCCAAGTCAGCTTAAAAAATGCTCAAATGCTGTGAACAAACCGTGAAAAAATTTAGCAGGGAAAAATGTGGAGCTCTGCATTTAATTTTCATCAACTGAATTTTACCAAGACAGAATCAGGGAGAGTTAGCCAAAGTTTATATTGAGAGGATCTGAGATGTTTTATTGATTTCCCCCTCCCTCCCAACTCAGCATAAGCCAAGACAACGCTGGAAGCCCACTACCCCAATAGATCAACTGGAGCTGGTAAGAAATGCGTAGAATATGCAAAAAAAAAAAAAAAAAAACTATTGAGAACCCATGTTAACCATAGAGAATCAATTTGGGGGGTACACTGACAAATCACCATAGTCAAAGGAACCACTATAATGGCTGGGAAACCCAAAGCCATCTTTTGTATGAAACAACCAAAGAAACTTGGTGCTGGTGCAACCGAAAAGGATATTTAAGATAGAATAACAATCTTTAAATGTTTGTCCAATGGCTATCCGAAAAAAAAAAAAGGAAAAAATTCTTTTTTACATTTTCTAGAGGGAAGAACTATACTACTGACTTGCTGTTAAGTGTTGGAAGGTTGAGTTAGGGTCAATATGGAAGAATTTTATGTCATTTTGGCAGAAAGTTCTGTTTCACAAATAGTATGTTTCTTATTACTAGAAATATGCAAGCACAGACCACATGTCTGCTTCTCAGGGACACTGTAGAAGAGTGTCCTATTTTGGGCAGGAAGATTCATTAGAAATCAGTAGTTTATGACCTTCCAATTCTGGAATCCTGTAAGTCTAACCATTCTTTTATTAAAAACAAAATATCTAACTGTTCTCTCTCACCTCAAAAAGAAAAAAGGATGTGTAAAAAGATTTGTTTACCTGTCTATTTGGTCCAAATATTATCTAGTATTGTTTCTTAATTTTTAAGTATTTTAAATTTTTAATGGGGGGTCTCTATTTTACTACTCATTTTTAATTATAATAGAGTATGTGTCCCACTAACTCTTTCCTTTTTTTATTTAGTAAGTATTTCTTTGTGGCCAAGTATACAAATCAATTATTTTGTACTTGGGCACTTGAAAAGATTAAATTCTCGTTTAAAATATGTAAGATCCTCATATCAAACACATCAACATTGCAAAAGAAATACTTGATATGTTTTGCCTACTAAATTGACCTATTTTTGAGAGAGAAACAATCAAAAATCTGTTACTATCATTGTATTTGTATGGGATTCTCCTGCATTACTAGTTTTTACTTTTGCAAGTTATAACTATGTTGTTTGATGCATTAATTCTGTGACTGTTACATCTTCAATTTAGATTTATATCTTTACACAATACACCTGTTTATTCTTTTAAGATATTTTATTCTTAAATTTAATTTTCCCTGACATTAATGTTATCAACCAATTTTCTTTTGGTTTTCATTTACTGAAATGAAACTTTAATCCCAATCCCTTTATTGGAAGGAAAGAAAGAACAAAAGGAGGGAAGGGGAAAAAATTAGAAAGGAAAAAAAGGGAGGGAAAGAAAGGAGAGGAAGGAGAGAGACCTGATTCTTGACAAGCACTTCTTTGTAAATTCAGACATCTGTACTTAATTTTTTAACTCAAAATTAGTGTCTGTCTTTTAATGTGTGAGTTCCATCCATTCACTCTAACAGAAGGTTTACCATTGTTGACTTACGCCTTTCACCTCGCTCTGTTTACTGCTAATTCACATTGTTTGCCTTTTTTTCTTCCCCCTTGGTCTTGGTGATGTGATTAAATTATTGCTCCTTCCTCTTTCCCTCATACTAATTCCATTCCCTTCATAATTGCAATCTCTTTCCCTGCTCTATCAGACACATATTTCATTATGCTTGTTTTAAAAACAAGACACTAGCTACATTCCTGTTTCCCCCACCACAATATTCTAATCCTACCTGCTGCCCCACCTCTCCAATATAAAAAGAATTTTTAAAAATATGTTATAGTTCCTCAATCCTCCTTCTTTACATAGTCTCCTACCTTTTGAGATACTTCTGTTTTCTTGCTCTAACTTACCTATGGTTCACTGAGATGGTTTAGTGCTTATTATATCAAAATTTGCTTTATGAAATGTCTCTTCTATTTCAAAAGTCCAGGACTTATAGAATATACGTAGGCATCATTTTCTTAAGCAAATATACAGAATAATGAGATAACATTTACTGAGTATATATTTTGTGCCAAGATTTTCATCTAATTTTTGCATTTATTAACTCACCACCCCTTTGCAACCATACTGTGGAATAAGCTCTACTAATGTCCTCATTCTTTATTTTGCAGATGAAGGAATTGAAGCAAAGAAATGCTAAATACTCGCCTGATTTTACACAGCAAATGAGTGGTGTATGTAATGATCCGAAACTGAATCCAGGTGTGCCTCTCAGAGCCTGTACATGTACCCCTGTGCCTGGCTGCCTCACCACCATGGTGTCCCTTTGCCTTCATACGGGGTGAGGTCCCTTCTTGGGTTAATTTGACTTTTACTTATAATCTTTACTAGTGTATTTCATCATACAGGGACCTTGGGTCCTTTCCTATCCCTGACTTCACATGTTTCATTTTAACATATTCTCTTAGTTATGGGTGTTTGCTCTCAAATGGTCTGTGTTCTAGTTGCCACGACTGCAGATGAGAAATCTTCTTTACCTCCATATGACTAAGGGATTGTTGGGTGATAGAGAGCAGAGAGGCTTCTTTCAGAAACCAGAGGACGATGGGTGGCGCCTGTGGTTCAAGGAGTAGGGCGCTGGCCCCACATACCGGGGGTGGTGGGTTCAAGCCCATCCCCAGCTAAAACTGCAAAACAAACAAATAAACAAACAAACAGAAACCAAAGGACAATGTTAACATCCTCCCATGGTTGTTAGACAATATATTCTAGAGACAGAAACCCATGCTGCAGGACACCTGACCCTGTTTCCTCAAAACATCAGCATCACAATAAAGTTTGCTAAATGCAGAGAGACTCAGAGGGACATAACCACCAGATAGAAACCATGGCTGTGAATCGAATACCACTTTGCACAAACTGGCAGCGAAGTTCATTCTGTCATCAACTGGACACAAGTTAAAAAAGGTTTGAATATTATATGCGTATGTGTTAGGTGAAAACGTACTGAAACAGTGGAATAAAGATCGCAGTTGGAACAAACACGTTATAAGATGACAATTCACACAAATTGATGTTTGTATGTATACATGTCAGTAAACACACAATGTACAAAATATAGATACACATAAAAACTATATATATATGAAATCTACACATCTATAAAATGTATGTTTATTTTATACCCATGAAAAATCTGAAAAGACATACGTTAGAGTTCAACATGGTGTAGGGAAAATTGTTCCCTGATGCAGAGGATGCCAAGAGCCACACGACCTCTGAGCAAGATGATTTGCAGCTGGGGGGTGGGCCCTTGGCCAATTCGTCCACAAGTGCGGAGAGAGAACCCAGCCCATGGCGAGCCTTGGGCACACAGTCGTTGTCTAATACTCCCCTCACCTGTCTTGTGCTGTCTCAATAAAAGGCTACTGTGGAGGTTGCTCCAGGCTACCCTGCAATCAAGGTTAGCCCGCCTCCTGTAAGCTTGTACTTCTTTTTTTTTTTTTTAATAATTTTATTGAATCATAATTATGTACATTGGTGCAATCACAGGGCACGATTCATATACATTCAGAAATATTTTGATCATACTGTTACAGATATCCTTCATGGCATTTCCTTGATCACTA